>CAUYPK010132554.1:0-43965 GCA_963574355.1 Loris lydekkerianus
GAAAAGCATTTAACCTACTGATTCCTCAATTATTGTAATTGTTTTGGGTATATATTTTTATTTTTGAAATTTACCAGTGGCTGCTGCACTTTCCACCTCGGCTTATACTCGAGTCACTAAGTTTTCCCAGTTTTTAGGGTAAAATTAAGGGGGTTGGCTTATACTCAAGTATATGCAGTAATACATTTCCCTAAACTGATCAAGGAGAAAAGGGAACAGTATGTCTAAGGGCATATTTTGTGAATCCATTTAGGCAGTAAAACTGGATAATCATGATTAACAAAATCCACATACCAAATTTAAGTATTTCTAGTAAAAATAAACCAAATTCTGAAGACACTTCACAACAAAGAATGCTTTTTATCTATTGGATATAAACTGTTGAAAAGCAATCCCTACAGCAGGTGCCAGAATGCAGTTTTTTGGACTCTGAAAGCAATGTTCTTTGTGAAGAACATTCTTTCAAGTTTTCAGAAAGACACCTACATGATGTAGGTTTTCCATCCAGGGACAAAGATGCCATATTGTTCACAACTTATGCTACTTTCTACACAATATACAATATACTGTATTCAACTTAAAATACAGTTCTGAGAGAAAACACAGAACCAAGACAGCTAGAATCTCTTTGCTAAAAAAGGCAAATCTGATATTCACATTAGGATTTATAATATTTTTAAATCTCTGGAACAATCCAGAACAGTCTAGTCCCATTCCAAGGAAACTTACATAGGTTAGTACTTCAAATGAGTCTTCACAGTGAGTTCTGTATCAGTAAAACAAAAAATACGTAGTATTGGGCAGTGCCTATGGCTCAAAGGAGTAGGATGCCGGCCCTATATGCTGAAGGTGGTGGGTTCAAACCCAGCCCTGGCCAAAAACTGCAAAAAAAAAAAAAACCAAACCTAATATTTACTGAGTTTTTTATTTTGAGACAGAGCCTCAAGCTGTGGCCTTGGGTAGAGTGCTGTAGCATCACAGCTCACAGCAACCTCCAGCTCCTGGGCTCAAGTGATTTTCTTGCCTCCACCTCCCAAGTAGCTGGGACTATAGGCACCCGCCACAACACCCGGCTATTTTTTGTTGTTGTTGCAGCCATCATTGTTGGTGGGCCTAGACTGGATTCAAACCCCCAGTTCAGGTGTATGTAGCTGGCGCCTTAGCCACTTGAGCCACAGATGCCATGCCATTTACTGAGGTTTTAATGTTTATAAAACTCTATACTAGGGCGGGTGCGGTGGCTCGCTCCTGCAATCCTAACACTCTGGGAAGCCAAGGCAGGTGGCTGCTTAAGCTCACAGATCCCAGGCCAGCCTGAGCAAGAACAAGACCCCGACCCCATTTCTAAAAATAGCCAGGCATTGTAGAGGGCACCTATAGTCCCGGCTACTTGGGAGGCTGAGGCAAGAGAACCACTTGAGCCCAAGAATTTGAGGTTGCTCTGAGCTATGACAACAGAGCACTCTACAGAAGGGAACAGAGCGAGACTGTCTCAAAAAATAAAAAATAAAAGAAAACTCAATGCTAAATGTTTTGCATATATTATCTCATTAAAGCCTCACAATCATCATGAGGTGGTTACTGTTATTATTCTCTTTTTAGACATGAAAAAACAGACTAAAGTCAATAAAAGGCAGAGCCAGCTCTGTCTGGCTCCTCTCAACTATTATGTAATATTGCCCCCTGAAGATCATTTTTAGTCTTGATCTTATTATTCCTCTCCATTATATTTGGGCTATTTGCTACATCTGAAACTCTCCCTTGGCTTCTATGATGACACTCTGGCTCTCCTATTACCTTTCTAACTATTTTATCATTTCTTTATGGAGTCTTCCTTAATTTAATTTTTGGAGGGGTTAGTATGAGGGTACACACAATCAGGTTACATTATTTGTGTCTGTAAGGTAAAGTCCTAAGTCTGAGTGGTAGTTGACTCCTTCACCCAGAAGTCTGTCATATACCCTACATTGTACCTGATAGGTGGGAACTTGCTGAACTCCCTCTTCCCCTCCCCATTTCTTGAATTTTTGTTTTTCTCTCATGTGGGCATGTAGTTGTTGATCTACTGGTTCCAGATTAGCACTGAGTACATGAGATGCTTCCTTTTCCATTCTTTTTTTCTGAGACAGAGCCTCAAGAGTGCTGTAGCATCACTGCTCACAGCAACCTCCAACTCCCGGCCTTAAGCAATTCTCTTGCCTCAGCCTACCAAGCAGCTGGGACCACAGGCGCCTGCCACAATGCCCAGCTATTATTATTATTTTTTTTGGTGTTGTTTGGCAGGCCCAGGCTGGATTCGAACCCTCCAGCTCTGGTGCATAGACCTTAGCCACTTGAGCTACAGACACCAAGCCCCTTTTCCATTCTTGAGATACTTTACTTGAGAATGTTGTCCAAATCCATCCAGTTAAAATACAAAAGATGCAAAGTCTCCATCTTTTTTATGGCTCAATAGCATTTCATAATGGATATACATACACCACAGTTTACTGATCCATTCAAGAGCTGATGGGCACTTGAGTTTTTTCCACATTTTTGCAACTCTGAACTGAGCTGCTATAAACATTTTGAGTAAAAATGGCCTTATTCTAAAATGTTTATTTTTTCTTCTGGGTAAATAACCAGAAATCCCAGTAACAGAATTACAGAATCAAATGAAAGGTCTACATGTAGTTCTTTGAAGATTTTCCATGCTTTTTTTGAGATAGAGTCTCACTTTGTCGCCCTTTGTAGAGTGCTGTAATGTCATATCTCACAGCAACCTCAAACTCTTGGTCTCAAGCAATTCTCTTGCCTCAGTCTCCCAAGTAGCTGGGACTACAGATACTAGCCACAACACCCAGCTATTTTAAGAGACAACATCTCGCTCTGGCTCAGGCTGGTCTCACGAACTCATGCAATCCACCCGCCTTGGCCTACCAGAGTGTTAGGATTACAGGTGGGAGTCACTGCACCTGGCCTTCCATGCTTCTTAATAAAAAACCTGTACTAGTTTGCAATGCCACCAACAATGCGTAAGTGTGCCCCTCTCCCTACATCCTTGCCAGCATCTGCAGCTTTGGGACCTTGATGTGGGCTATTCTCACTGTTATTAGGTGATATCTCAAAAGTGGTTTTGATTTGCATTTGTGTGACGATTAGGGATGATGAGCATGTTTTTATGAAATCACCTTTCTTAATATCTCCACTTAACAAATATTTTGAGAGCCTCAAAATACATTTTCAGAATTCTGATACATATTCTAGATGTAGTCATAGGTAATATAAGTATGGTCCTTGGTCTCATGAACTTTAAATTTCAGGAGAGGGAGGTAAATAACTCATCATATAAATATGCATTTATAGGCCACATGTGTAATCCCAGAACTTTGGGAGATCAAAGCAGAAGAATTACTTGAGGCCAGGAGTTAGAGACCAGCCTGGGCAACATTAATACCACCCTGTCTCTATACAAATTAAAAATATTAGCCAGGTATGGTAGCAAGCACCTGTAGTCTCAGCTATTCAAAAGGGTAAGGCAAGAGGATCACCTGAGCCGTGGTGCTTGAGGATGCAGTGAGCTATGAGGACCCCCACTACACTCTAGTACAGGACAACAGAACAAGACTGTGTCAAAAACCAACAACAAAACAAAAAAATAAAAAAAAATAAAAAAAAAAAAAGGGAGGCCAAAGGTGGAAAAAAATAAAGACAAATTAGGTAAATGGTATGGTGGTACCATTCAGAGTCTTATTCAACAAGTATTTATTTATTTATTTATTGTGATGCAATAAATATTTAATGAGTGACCATTAAGTATTGGAGATATAGCAGTATAAAAAAACAGACAAAAATCCCTGCCCCTGGCTTGGTGCCCATAGCACAGTGGATATAGCCTGGGCCAGCTAAACAACAATGACAACGGCAACAACAACAAAAAAATAGCCGAGTGTTGTGGCAGATGCCTGTAGTCCCAGCTACTTGGGAGGCTCAGGCAAGAGAATCACTTAAGCCCACGAGGTTGAGGTTGGTGTGAGCTATGACGCCACAGCAGTCTATCAAGAGTGACAAAGTGAAACTCTGTCTCAAAAAAAAAAAAAAATCCCTGCCCTATGGGGCTGACATTTTAGAAGTTTGCCAGGGTAAGATGAAAAGGGAAGATCAAAGATTTAGTAAGGAGTATGTTAAATTTTAGGTGTCTATGAAACATTTAAGTAGAAAGGTCAAGCAGATATCTTAAAATACATGCTCATGATATATACAGAGAGGCAGTATAACAGCATATAAATGAAAAAATTAATGGAGTTTTATAAGATTCTTTTTAGTTTGGTAAGAAAGGTAAATGATCTTATTAACATTCTTTAACAAGGAAGAATAACTATTTTTCTTTTTGGATAAGTAACTTATTTAAAATTGCCACATTATAGATTAAACAGTGCTGACAGATTTTTTAGCTTAAAACAAGTAAAATCTAGTTTGTCTCACCAATGCGGAATTTTAGTTTGCTTTGTGGTCTTTATTTAAACATACCTAGAAACTGTAATCACAGTCCTATTTCTCAACACTAAAAACATGATTTAGGCTTTGTGCCTGTAGCTCACCAGCTAGGATGCCAGCCACATACACCCAAGCTGGCGGGTTCAAACCTGGCCCGGGCCTGCCAAACAACAATGACAACTACAACAACAAAATAGCTGGTGTTGTGGCGGGCGTCTGTAGTCCCAGCTACTTGGGACACTGAGGCAAGATAATTACTTAAGACCAAGAATTTGAGGTTGCTGTGAGCTGTGACGCCATGGTACTCTACCGAGGGCAACATGATGAGACTCTGTCTCAACAACAACAACAAAAAACAAGGTACAGTGGCCAGGCACAGTGGTTCACACTTATAATCCTCCCACTCTGGGAGGCCAAGGCAAGAGGATCTCTTGAGCTCAGGAGTTCAACAATAGCCTGAGCCATGAGCAAGAGCAAGACTGTCTCTACTCAAAATAGAAAAAAACTAGCCAGGCGTGGTGGCATACACCTCTAGTCCTAGCTACTTAGGGGGCTGAGGCACAAGGATCACTTGAGCCTAACAGTTTGAGGTTGCTGTGAGCTAAGCTGATGCCATGGCACTCTAGAACAGGCAACAAAGTGAGATTCTGTCTCAAAATAAAATAAAGTAACATAAAATAAAATAAAGGAAGATATTTAACTATAAGGATATAACAAATTAGCTAAGTAATCACTAAGCTAAGAGTGGGAGGAGTTTATCTAGTCAGGCAGAATGGTAAGGTAAGTGTGATAGCACTTAGGTAAAAGTATTTTTTCTGTGTTTCAGCAACATAAAGGAGAACTTTTCCACCCTTGCTTCCAGAATCTAAATGGGTACGGAGACTCAAAGAGAGGTAGTAAGCATGCAGGACAGATTACATAAAGCTAAGATTTGGCTTTTCTTTGGGATAGGAAACCATTAAAAGAGTTTTGAAAAGTGAAAGATCACCCTGCTGCTTAATTGAGATGACAAATTTTTGGCTTAATAACTTATAATCATCCTTGACTCCTTTCTTTCTCTCCTACCCCACACACACAGTCTGTCAGCAAAATCTGTCAGCTTTACCTTCAAAATATATGCAGTACTGCAACAGCTACCATATATGAATTACTCTATCATGTCTATCAAAATGGAACTTATGTTTTTAATACTTCTACATAATAAAGAAACTTGTTCTTTCAAAGAAAAATTTAAAATTCAACACCAAATGGCATTCATTAGTGAACTGTTATTAAACAAACCCAAAGTAAAAATTTCCTGAAATATACCCTGTAGTATAATCTGTTCCCTAGAGCTTATTAAAGTGGATAGGTATTAAGATTAAGAGGTAATTGCAAAGGATTAAACATTACAATGATTATATTCTGAAAATAAAAAACGTGGGCATTGTTCACTTATTGAAATGAATTTAAAGAAACAGAAAAACAGGCTATTTGAGTTGAGTATGTTGGAGAATTTTTCAAATTCCAGTACCATTTACCTGAATCCTATCAGGTGCCATACCCTATGCTGAAATGGTTTCACTCATCATTCATTTCATTTTGACAATAACCCTACTGGATTTAACTAACCACATTTTACAGATGCACAAAACAGGCTTGGAAAAATGATTTAGCTCTAAAACTGTGAAGTTAGTAAATGGAAGAACTTGGATAGAACACAATCTTCTGACTCCAAGTCTACTACAGGATACCAAAAAAAAAAAAAAAAAAAGGCTGGCGTGGGGGCTCGTGCCTGTAATCCTAGCACTCTGGCAGGTGGACTGCCTGAGCTCAGCCTGAGCAAGAGAGACCTCATCCCTAAAAATAGCCAGACATTGTGGTGGGCACCTATAGTCCCAGCTACCTGGGAGGCTGAGGCAGGAGGATCACTTGAGCCCAAGAGTCTGAGGTTGCTGTGAGCTGTGACAGCACTGCACTCTACCAAGGGCAAGGTAGTGAGACTCCGTCTTAAAAAAAAAAAAAAAAAGATTTTAGACTCTTACCCCCACATTATTGGCAAAAATGAACTCAAAATGGATCACAGATCTAAATGCAAGAGTTAAAACTACAAAACTCCTAAAAGAAAAGATAGGAGAGATCTTTGTCAACTTGGGTTAAGCCAAGATTTCTTAGATATGACACCAATAGCTTGATTCATGAAAGTCTGATAAATTGAAATTCATCAAATCTATAAACTTTTGTTCTTCAAAAGATGCCATTAAGAAAATGAAGACAGGCCAGGTGCAGTGGCTCACACCTATAATCCCAGCACTCTGGGAGGCCGGGGCGGGAGGATCTCTCAAGCTCAGGAGTTTGAGACTAGCTTGAGCAAAAGCAAGATCCCATCTCTACTAAAAAAGAAAAAAAAAAAAAACTAGTTGGGACTTGTGGCGAGTACCTTTGATACTAGCTAGTCAGGAGGCTGAGACAATGTGATTGTTTGAGCCCAAGAGGAGTTTGATGTTACTGTGAGCTAAGATACCACAGCACTCTACCCAGGGCACAAAGTGAAACTTTATCTCAAAATTTTTAAAAAAGGCCAGCATGGTGGCTCATGCCTCTAATCCTAGCAGTCTGGAAGGCTGAGGCCGGTGAATTATCTGAGCTCACAGGCTGAGCTACAGCGAGACCCCCTCTCTAAAAAAGAGCTGGGAATTGTGCAGGACCCCTGTAGTCCTAGCTACCTGGGAGGGTGAAGCAAGAGAATCGCTTGAGCCCAAGAGTCTGAGGTTGCTGTGAGCTAGGCTGATGCCATGGCACTCTAGCCTGGGCAACAGAATGAGACTCTATTTCAAAAATAAATAAATGGATAGATAGATAGATTAAAAAAAAAAAAATGGGGGGTTTAAGACAGATCTCTCTATTTGGTTCAGGCTGCCCTCAAACTCCTGGTCTCAAGCAATCTTCCTGCCTCGGCTTCCCAAAGTGCTGGGATGATAGGTGTGAACCACCACACTGGCCTTATATTTGCTTTTCTAATAAAAATTTTCTGTGGAGACACTGGAACCTTCATTCAATGCTGGTAGGAACACAAAATGATACAGCTAGTTTAAAAAATAATCTGGCAGCTCCTCCAAAGATCAAGTAGATAAGAATTACTATATGACCCAACAAGTTCACTCTTAATTATATATGCAAGAGAATGAAAACATATGTCCACCCAAAACTTATACACAAACGTTCATAGCAACATTAGCTATATAAATGAATGTTATTCAGCAATAAAGAGGAATGAACCTTAAGCCAGGGAGTTGAAGGTTACAGAGAGCTATGATTGAGCTACTGCCCTTGAGCCTGGGAAAAAGAGCAAGATTTTTTTTTTTTTTTAAAGAAAAAAGAATTAGAAAAAAAGTACAGTATTTGAAAAATATTTGTGAATATTTCTACAGCCTATGGTAGAGAAACCCTTCATAAGCAAATTGGGAAACTAAAAATGATAAAGAAAAATAGTGACAAGTTTGATTACCGTATATACTCGAGTATATATGGTATATTAAAGCAGCATATTTCTGGGGCTGGGTACACTGGGCTCATGTGTGTAATCCAAACACTTCAGGAAGTAGAGGTAGGGTGATCATTTGAAGCCAGGAGTTCAAGTCCAGGCTGAGCAACAGTAATACTTGCCTCTATAAAAAATTTGAAAATTAGTTGGGCATGGTGGTGAGTACATAATCCCAGCTAACCAGGAAGCTAAGGCAGGAGGATCACTTGAGTCCAAGAGTTGGAGGATATAATGAGCTATCACCTGATCCAGCCACTGCATTCCAGCCTGGGGTGACAAAGTAAGACCCTGTCTCTCTCTCTTTTTTTTTAATGAGACAGTCTCAAGCCATTGCCCTGGGTAGGGTGCCCTGACATCATAGCTCACAGTAACCTCCAACTCTTGGTCTCAAGTGATCCTCTTGCCTCAGGGTTTTTTTTATTTTATTTCATTTTATTTTATTTATTTATTTATTTATTTATTTATTTATTTATTTATTTATTTATTTATTTATTTATTTATTTTTATAGAGACAGAGTCTCACTTTATGGCCCTTTGGTAGAGTGCCGTGGCATCACATAGCTCACAGCAACCTCCAGCTCCTGGGCTTAAGCGATTCTCTTGCCTCAGCCTCCCAAGTAGCTGGGACTACAGGCGCCCGCCAACAATGCCCAGCGATTTTTTTTTGTTGTTGTTGCAGTTTGGCCGGGGCTGGGTTTGAACCCGCCACCCTCGGCATATGGGGCCGGCGCCCTACTCACTGAGCCACAGGTGCCACCGCCCTATTTTTTTTTATTTTAGTAGAAATTGGGGGCGGGGGTGAGTCTCACTTTTGCTCAGGCTGGTCTTGAACTCGTGAGCTCAAGTAATCCATCCACCTCAGTCTCCCAGAGTGCTAGGATTAAAGGCGTGAGCCACTGCACTCAACTGAGTCCCTGACTCTTTAAAAAGAAGGAAAAAAGCACTCTATTTCTTCATGGTAAAATACTATGAGTAAAATCAAAAGAGAAACAACAGATTGGGAGAAAATACAATGAATACAAAAAGATTACTGTATTTTGCCATGTACTATGTGCACTTTTGCCCAAATTTTTGAAGAAAAAATAAAGATACACATTATAATGTGGGTATTACTATATGTACTAATATATAACATTTCTTAACATTTCTTGTGCCTTGTATCTGTTCTTGTGTTTTGTAATTATTTACTACCTAAAAATATCTTGTACCAAAATATGTAAAAAATAAAATAAAATTCCTTTATAATACAAAGAGTACCTATACAATTGAATTAAAAAACGCAAAGATTGTTTTTCCTGAAATTTTGGGCCAAAAATTGTGGGTGCATATTATGCACAGGAGCACATTACACACAGCAAAATATGGTAATGAGAAAGGATATACAAGAGATATGAATAGGCAATTAGAGAAGAAATAGAAATAATCAATAGAAATATAAAGAGATGTAGCACCCCCCAGAAGTCAGGGAAGCAATGTATTTTAAAAAAATACCTGTTGGGCAGCGCCTGTGGCTCAAAGGGGTAGGGTGCCAGCCCCATATGCCAGAGGTGGCGGGTTCAAACCCAGCCCCGGCCAAAAACTTCAAAAAAAAAAAAAAAAAAGAAAGAAAAAAAAGAAAAGATACTTGTCATTCATTAACACATCAACTGCCATGTGAGTTGTATCTAACTCATACCAGTTTTGAGGGCCTCATGAAGCTGTGAAACCTCTGCTCACTGTTTGCACTAACAATCTCCATCTCCCTACTTGCTGTTGCCCTGCTCCAACAGGGTATCAGAGCGTACCACATATACTGGACAATGTTCCCTAGTTGCACATTTTGCTTTGAATGTTTGCCTTGAGGCTCTTTGAACAAAATGGATATGATGCATGTGACATTGTTGCATATGACCTCTGATATGACTCAGAGGTCATCATCTAGGACCACCCAAGGTCCACTCCAGACACAACTAAATACTTGTGGAATGACAAATGACTCAACTCTCAGCAACGAATTAAGTATAGCATGAGCTGCATATGACTCAAGTGGCTTGCAGTATAAAATATGATTCCAGCGACATATGAGCTGCAATAAAGCTCAAATACAGAAAACAATAAAAAAATAAAATTTTTAGCTCAGCACCTATAGCTTAGTGGGCCACATATACCGGGACTGGCAGGTTCAAACCTGGCCTGGGCCTGCCAAACAACAATGACAACTACAACAACAAAAAAATAGCTGGGCGTTGTGGCAGGTGCTTGTAGTCCCAGCTACTCAGGAGGCTGAGGCAAGAGAATGGCTTGAATCCAAGAATTTAGGTTGCTGTGAGCTGTAACGCCACAGCACTCTCCTGAGGGCAACACAGTCAGACTATCTCAAAAATAAATAAATAAATAGAAAAATAAATTTTTCATTAAATTAGAAAAGACCATTTGTTTTCAAAGTTTTTATTCTGGGGTGGCGCCTGTGGCTGAACGGAGTAGGGCGCCAGCCCCATATGCTGGAGGTGGCCAATTTGAACCCAGCTCCAGCCAAAAGCTGCAAAGTTTTTATTCTATTTTCATAATAAAACATAGTGGTCCCAAGGAAAAACTGTTTTTTTCTAGTCTGATAGTCAATGTATTAAAATAGCAAATACTACTGGCAAGGTGTAGGTAAATAAACACCAGTAGCCACCACTGTTTTAGAAAATAGTATTTATAGTGTCTACTGCACTTTTAAGTTTTACATTTTTTTTTTTTTTTTTTTTTTGAGACAGAGTCTCACTTTGTTGCCCTCAATAGAGTGCCGTAGTGTCATAGCTCACAGCAACCGCTAACTCTTGGGCTCAAGCAATTCTCGTCTCAGCCTCCAGAGTAGCTGGGACTATATAGAAGCCTATCACAATGCCTGGCTAGTTTTTAAGAGATGGAGTCTTGCACTTGCTCAGACAATCCACCAGCCTCAGCCTTCCAGAGTGCTAGGATTACAGGCGTGAGCCACTAGCACCTGGCCTACGTATTTTTTGACACCAAAAGTAATCCTACTTTTGACACTCTCATAGAAAAATAAAAGTACTAATAAAAGGACATCTATTACAGTATTTCTTCATGCTGGCAAAAAAGCATTTTTATATATACTCACACAAATAAATGTCTGCTATATTTAAGTTTAAAAAAAACAAGCATAAGTTCATATTTATAAAAGCAGGAAAAAACTCTACATACTCATACACACAGATAAAAAAGTATAGATGATTATGTACTAGCTAACAGAAGTAGTTACTTAGGAAGAAAGGTTTGAAAGTTACAAAGGAAAAAATATATATAAAGTATTTATACAGATGTCTACACATGTATATACTCCTAACACAGAATTTGTATTACTGTATATACTCGAGTATATAAGTAATTTTACAATTAAACAAAAATACATTCAAAGCTTATTTTTTAAAGATGTGAAATATAAATACCTATCATATATACATACCTTTCAAAATTTTGTTGTCTTGTTCTTATCCACGTGAAGTGGATAAGGAAAAATTAACCTGACAACTTTCAGACATACCAACTCCATTATTCTATCTTAAAAAAAAAAAAAAAAGACAGGCTCGGCGCCTTCAGCTCAGTAGTTATGGTGCCAGCCACATACACTGAGGGTGGCGGGTTCGAACTAGGCCAGCTACACAATCACATCTGCGACAAAAAATAGCTGGGCGCTGTGGCGGGGGCCTATAGTCCCAGCTACTTGGAAGGCTGAGGCGAGTGAATTGCTTAAGCTCAAGAGTTGGAGATTGCTGTGAGGTGTGACGCCACAGCACTCTACCATGGGCGACATAGTGAGATTGTTTCAAAAATAAAAATAACAAATTGTGAACTTTATTGAAAATAAGAAGTTGCTCACCTCTGTAATCCTAGCATTCTGGAAGGCTGAGATGTGTGGATTGCTTGAGCTAGGAGTTCAAGAACTGCCTAAGCCAGAGCAAGACCCCATGTCTAAAAATAGCCAGGTGTTGTAGTGGTACTTGTAGACCTAGGTATTTGGGAGGCTGAGGCAGGAGAATTGCTTGAGCCTAAGATTGCTGTGAGCTATGATGTCACAGCACTCTACCAAGAGTGACAAAAGTGAGACTCTGTCTAAAAAAAAAGAGGTTGGGCACAGTGGCTCTCCCACCTGTAACCCTAGCACTCTGGGAAACCTAGGGAGAATAATTATTAGAGGTCTGAAGTTTGAAACCAGCCTGAGCAAGACTAAGACCCTGTCTCTACAAAAAATAGAAAAATTAGCTGGGCATGATGGCACCAAAGTGGTACATGCAAGTAGCTGCAGCTATTCAGGAGGCTGAGAGAGGTGAACTGCTAGAGCCCAGGAGTTTGAGGTTGCAGGTAGTTCTATCATGTACTGCACTCTAGCCAGGGCAACAGAGCAAGACTCAGTCTCAAAAGCAAAACCAAAAAACCTATTCATCAAAAGATATCACCAAGACGGTAAAAAGACAAGCCACACATTAGATTATGACATTTGTAACACATATATCTGAGAAAGGAATTGCAGTCAGACTATATATGAAGAGCAGGTGCTTCACAAAGTGTCCAAATCTACACTAAACATAAAAAGATGCAAGACTGGGTACAGTGGCTCATGTCTGTAATCCTAGAACTCTGGGAGGCTGAGGCAGGTGGATTGTCCCAGCACACAAGTTTAAGACCACCCTTAACCAGAGCGAGATCTCGTCTCTAAAAAAAAAAAAAAAAAAAAAAAAAAGTCCAGCATTGTAGCCATTGCCTGTAGTCTTAGCTACTCAGGAGGATGAAGCAAGAGAATCACTTGAGCCTAAGACTTTGAGGTTCCTGTGAGCTATGACACCACTGCACTCTACTGAGGGCGACAAAGTGAGTCTCTCTCTCTCACTCTCTCTCTCAAAAAAGCAAAATATCACCAGCCATCAGGGAAATGGAAATTAACACCACAATGAAATACCATTACCAATCATAATGGTTAAATTGAAAAGAATGACAACACCAAATTATAGTGAGTATGCGGAGCAACTGGAATGCCTAACATTTCTGGTAGTTATAAAGTTACACATACACAGTCAATTTGGAAAACTGGTTGGCAGTATCTACTAAAAATGAAAATATGCTTACTCTGTGGCACAGCAATTCTCGTCATAGGTATATGCCAAGAGAAAGGAGTACATATTGTTCACCAAAAGAGGAGAGATGGCCAGCTAAGGCTTTACAGTATCACTCTGCACTGTCTTTGAAGATGGGTAGGTGTTTCCTAAGCAGGTAGGTATTGGGAGCAACGGAAAAGTTGCGGAGATATAATGAACCCTGTGTTTGGGAATGACGACAGCTCCAAATGACTAGAGCACAGGTGTAGTGGCCCAGCTAAAGAGTAGGCAAGGATCTTCTAGAGCTTTGTAAGAAATCTGTTCTACAAAGAGACATAGGTTTGGATTTAGAGAAACCATTCAGAAAGATGTATGGGATATTATTTAGGGAGCCAAGGTAAGTGTAAGCAGAAAACCAGTAAAGGTAGGGCACAGGTGGATAATTATCACTTTGCTTTTACCAACTGTAGAGCATACTTTTCTTATACACGTACCCTAAATTACACTACCTGCTATTCCATAAGAGATAGAATTGGTATGTTGCTTATTAACTGATGATTCTTCAGAAATTACAGCATTACCATAATGGTGAAAGGGAAAAGAAAAAAGAAGAGAGGCAGATGAAAGTCAGCAAACATTTGCTTAAACGACCATCTATCTATCACTCTTTCTTACATGAGTTTATTTCCATTTTTAAGAGCACTCTCTGTTGCAAAGAACAGACGAACAATGCAACTGTCGTTCCATAACTTTCATGATCAGGACACTTATAAAACAAAAAATCTGACCTACAATCAAAATGGCCAGCTGGGCAAGGTGGCTCATGCCTGTACCCCAGCACTCTGGGAAGCTGAGGTGGATGGATCACTTGAGCTCATGAGTTTAAGACAGTCTGAACAAAATCGAGACCCCTCCCATCTCTAAAAACAGCCAGGCATTGGTGGTAGGTGTATATAGTCCAGCTACTCAGGAGGCTGAGGCAAGAGAATCTCTTGAGCCCAAGAGTTTGAGTTTGCTGTGAGCAATAATGCCATGGCATTCTGCTGGGGGCAAGAAAGTGAGACTCTCAAAAATAAAACAATTGCCCATGACTCTCCTTAAGTTAAATTTTATGTGCATATGTACGTTTTCTGGGAAAGGGTTAAGGTTTCATCATATTCGGTTTCATCATATTCTTAATGAGCTCCATGACCATCCACATCCACAAGCTGAAAGAACAGTTAAGATTCTCTGTTTTTAACGCCAGTTTCTAAGTTAAGGTAATAGCGTGCCCATGCAAGGAGTGACCATTTTTTTAACTATCTAGTTCTAAGCCAGTGGTTCTCAACCTTCCTAATGCTGCGACCCTTTAACATAGTTCCTGCGGGTCACAACCCACAGGTTGAGAACTGCTGTTCTAAGCCTTATTGAACAGTTTCCAGATTTTTATGAAGCAGATTCATCCAGAAACATTTTTGCATATTACTCAGATTAACCATCTCAGTTTCATTGAAGACTGCCTCCTAACTACATTAGAACGTCTGTAAGCTGACCACCAAAGGACTGTAACAAACTGGTCAACATAGAGAGGTCAACAAAAGGAACTAGGCCTACTGCATGGATATAAACATGTGGTGCACGTCCAGTCTATGAAAATTAGGGCAACTTAAGGAGGTTGGTCAATGTAGCGAGGTTCTATTTTATCTAGAAATTTTGGTAAGATTAATTCAAGATACCTAGAAAAGAGTAGAAAAGTTTCTCTTCCATTTACCTGTAAGAGAACTGGCTCTCTAAGGCGCACAATGACTTGAGAAAAAGAAATCATTCATGATATGGGACCTAATTCCCTGATGTCTATAAACTAGCAATGGGAGGTCAAATAAACACTGGGGAATATGTTATTGCTAGAAATATTTCTCCTCAATGTCTCAGAAATAATTTCTCTTCCAGGATTGACAGGGTTCAAAATTGATGGCCTTTTAGACATCCTGCTAATTCAACAGATGGGCCCTACATTTTCCTAATGGCAGAGGTAGACTGACAAGTATGAGGTTGTATACTCAAACAAGTGAGTACTTGTTTCATGTATAAACTAAAAGGATCTCTGAGTTTTCAAATCAACAACAATGAATAACCTATACATTGTGACTACCTTTATTGTCATTATTTCTATGCTCTTTGATTTCTGACACCTTAAAAATTTAAATAGATCCTTACCTACACCAAGAAAATGCCATGAAACATGCGACCTAAACTATTTTAAGTCACAAATATCTACAAGTATTAGACTGTATACATGTATTCTACATCTTAGATGTATTGATTCACTAAGTCCACAGATGAAACTGGATTCTTTAAATAAGGTTCGACAATGCCCAATGATAGACTAAATAAGAAATTAAGAGGCAGCTTGATCTCACTCTTATTCTGTAAATTTTCAAAGCCATAAATGATTGTGTTAAAAGGTAATAAATCTTATGTTTTTTGATATCTCATTATTTTATAAACTTCCATTTATTTGCTTTATCTTATGTAGTCCTCTGCAATGAATAGCTAGAAAGTTATAACCATTCTATGCATCTATTCAGAGTAATCAAGTGGAAATAGGCACTCTGGTTCTTAATTTCATGTAAAATGAGTTTTCTGATCTCCATGACAAAAAGAGCTATTTTGAAGATAAAAAAAATAGCCATGTTCACTAACCATTTATTTTTGTACCTATAACTTGACTAGTTATTAGTGTCTGTAACTTGACAAAGGGGGCTGACTGTACTGACTTTGAGATTTCTATTAAGAGTTTAAGGTTGAGATCCTGAATAGGGAATTGGATATATAAATCTAGTTTTTTTTGGTTTGGTTTTGTGTTTTATGCAACACTTTCACTGTGTTGTCCAGGCTAGAGTGCCATGGTGTCAGCACAGCTCACAACCTCAAACTCTTGGGCTCCAGCAATCCTCCTCTTTCAGCCTCCCAAGTAACTAAGTCTACAGGCACATGCCATCATGCCCCGCTAATTTTTCTATTTTTTATAGAGATGAGATCTCACTTTGGCTTAGCCTAGTTTGGAACTCCTGGCCTCAAGTCATCCTCCCATCTAAGCATCCCAAAGTACTAGGATTACAGGTGTGAGCCACCATCTGTCCCTAGTCTAAAGTCATCCCTGACTCCTCTTTTAGCTCGACCCCACATCCAATCCATTGGCAAGTTATATCACTACCTTCAAAACATATCCTGAATTTCCACCTCCCTAGTAACACCCTAGTTTTAATCCCACCATCATCTCTGGCCTCAACTATCTCAATAGCCTTTTAACTAGTAACCCTTATTGCACACTCTTGCCTTCTGAAGTATTTTGTATTAGATCAAGACATTTCTCTGCTTCAAAACTTCCAATAGCTTCCTATCAAACCTAGAATAAAAAACTAGACACTTCAAATCTTCAAATCCCTTCATCATCTAACCCCAAGTTACCTCTTCTAATTATCTCTTATCATTTTTCCCTGCTGTTTCGGAGTAAATTTTTTTATTTCTTGAGCACACCAAAAGGTACTACTGCCTCAGAGCTTATGCTCATGCCCTAGATAGTGGCATGGGGTCCTTCATATCATCAAGTGTCTGCTCAAATATCAGTGTCTCAGAGGACTTCCCTGACTAACCAACATCCCCTCACTTTGTTTCCTTTACAGCACTTAGCATCAAAATGCTATAATTTCCATTTATTAATAACTATCTCGGGTGGTGCCTGTGGCTCAAAGGAGTAGGGCGCTGGCCCCATATGCCAGAGGTGGTGGGTTCAATCCCAGCCCCGGGCAAAAACTGCAAAAAAAAAAAAAAAAAAAAAATATATATATATATATATATATATCTCACTAGAAAATAAGTAACATGCAAGAAGTGATTTTTGTCTATGTTATTCACTGTTGTATACACTGGGCTTAAAAACGCATTTGGTATAAAGTAAATACACAATAATTGTTACAGGAGTACAGAAAGATGTACTGGAAAATGAAAATGTCCATTATTATTATGTTCTAAGACACCAGAGCATGGGCCTTATTTTTCTATCACTGCATCCTACTTCCTGGAATAGTGCCTGGTACATAACAAGTACTCAATAAACACATATTGGGGGTAGGGCCAATGGCACACAACTGTAATCCCAGCCACACAAGAAGATGAGGCAGAAGGAATGCTTGAGCTCAGGAGCTCAAGACCAGCCTAGGCAATAGAGTAAAACCTTGTTAAAAAAAAAAAAAAAATCTTTTGTTAAAAATAAATGCATTCATTTATTTATACACAGGTGTTGAATCCTGCTTTTGAACCAAATGGGGTGATTTAGTGAAAGATGAGTTGTGCTTTAGAAAAATGCAATAAACTTCTAAAATAAAAAGGCAATATTGATGAATTTTAAAAAGAAAACTGTTGTTTCCTTTTTTTAGTTTTTGAAACAGAGCCTCAAGCTGTCACCCTGGGTAGAGTGCTGTTGCATCACAGCTCACAGCAACTTCCAACTCCTGGGCTCAAGTGATTATCTTGCCTCAACTTCCCAAGTAGCTGGTACTACAGGCACCTGCCACAACGCCCGGCTATTTTTTGGTTCAAATCCAGCCCAGGCCTACCAAACAATGACAACTACAACCAAAAAATTATAGCCAGGCATGGTGGCAGGCACCTGTAGTCCCAGCTACTTGAGAGGCTGAGGCAAGAGAATCACTTAAGCCCGGGAGTATGAGGTTGCTATGAGCTGTGCCGCCATGGCACTCTACTGAGGGTGACATAGTGAGACACCGTCTCAAAAAAGAAAATAAAAAAATAAAGGCTGATTGTTCTAGTTACTTGACATTTTTCCTTTAAAAATTAAACACACAAATAAAATTAACCTAAATCTCTCACTGTGTTTTAAAAGATAATTGCTCTTTTTTCTTTCATCTTCTGCATCTAAACAGGGTCTTGCTCTTACTCAGGTTGGTCTGGAACTCCTGAGCTCAGGCAATCCACCCACCTCGTTCTCCCAAAGTGCTAGGATTATAGGCATGAGCACATGGCCTTAAGTCACAGATTAGTGATTTATTTACTATGGGACTCTAACATAAAATACAACAAAAGATAAGTTAATGAAACATTCTCTACTAATGGAAATCACATTTACCTAACCTCTAATGGTCAGACTTTTATAAAAGGAAAAAATATTCCATATCTTTAAACTCTACTTTATTAGAACCACTTAAAATCACTATACTCTGATTCATGTGCATAACTTAATAGTAAATACATGTTCTTTTTCTATAATGTTTCAATTGAACATAACTATGCTATGTGACAGGTTCATATTTAGGTATGCACCATAAGCAATATTACATGTCAACAGAGAATGCCCACGTTTAGAATTCCAAAGTTCAAAACAACGTGCATTTCATTCTCTTAAATAGCAAGTGATGTGGCTGGGCTCGGGTACTCTCCAGGGGTCCTCAAACTGCAGGCCACATGAGGCGGTGTGAATGTATTTGTTCCCGTTTTGTTTTTTTACTTCAAAATAAGATATGTGCAGTGTGCATAGGAATTTGTTCATAGTTTTTTTAAACTATAGTCGGGCCCTCCAACGGTCTGAGGGACAGTGAACTGGCCCCCTGTTTAAAAAGTTTGAGGACGCCTGATCGGACTGTCATCTTGGTACTCGGGAAGGCCCAGACGGGTGGATTGCTTGAGCTTAGGAGTTTGAGACCACCCAAGCAAAGGGAGATCCCATCTCTACCAAAATAGAAAACCCAGCAAGACCTTATGGCAGGTGCCTGTACTCCTAGCTACTTGGGAAAGTGAGGCAAGAGGACCCCAAGAGTTTGAGGTTACTGTGACCTGTGAGGTCACAGCATTCTATCCAGGGCAACGAGTGAGATGCTGTATTTAAAAAAAAAAAAAAAAAAAGCAAGCCATTTTAGACCAATTTCAAATCTTGTTCAACATGACCAGGGTCATTTAATTTCTACATGGGGACTGGATCCCACAAAACATCAAAAGAAACTAACAACTAGATGATGTTTTAGCATCTTGTCATTATGAGTAAAGAAACAAGAACATAAACTGTAAAAACTTTTATTTGTCTCTTGTATATTTGGAAAAAGCTGATAAGCTTTTCTGAGTAACATAAGAACTGTTCTAAATTTTTCAATGTAAACATCTAAAAGCAGGGATGTGAATTTCTATTCACCTCATTTCTTCTTAGATGGCAGAAGGAATTCCTTGTCTTGACAAGTAATATAGACTAGAAGTAGCTGGTATAAGCAGCTTAGTTCTAAGTGTCATTGATACTTTAAGTTATACAAAACTGGCAGGGTATGGTAGCTCATGCCTATACTCCTAGCACTTTGTAAGGGCAAGGTAGGAGTATCACTTGAAGTCAAGAGTTTGAGACCAGCCTGGGCAAGAATGAAACTCCATTTCTACCCAAAAAAAAAAAAAAAAAAAGCCAAGTGAAGTGGCTGCGGCCTGTAATCCTAGCACTTTGGGAGGCCGAGGTGGCTGAATTTCCTGATCTCAGGAGTTCAAGAACAGCCTGAGCAACTACAAGAATAGAAATAGAAAAATTAGCCAGGAGGGGTGGTACGTGCCTGTAGTCCCAGCTATTCCGGAGGCTTAGGCAAGAGGATCATCTGAGCCCAAGAATTTGAGGTTGCTGTGAGCTATGATGCCATAGCACTCTATCCAGGACAGCAGAGTGATACTCCATTTCAAAGAGAGAGAGAAAAAAAAATAGAAGAAGGAAAAAAAAATTAAGTCAGGAGTGATGGCACACCCAGTTACTTGGGGGGCAGAGGCAGGAGGATGGCTTGAGCATAGGAGTTTGAGGTTGCAGTGAGCTATGTGTATGGTAAGGCCACTACACTCCAGCCTAGGCAACAAAGCAAGACCCTGCCTCATTGTCTCAAAGAAAAAAAAAGTATACAAACCAAGTATGGAAAAATAATTTGATTTAAGAGTAAAAAAAAATGCATACATTTAAGTATGTGAAAGGAATGATACAGTATCTAGAAGATGTGCTTCATAATAAGCAGAGAAGGAAGGGCAGAAACTAGTAGGTGCTAAATAGTTTAACTGTTGAAGCTAGATGTTGAGTGCATGAGGGCTCTCATCATACTGTTCTCTTTATTTCTCTATGCTTGAAATCTGCCACTTTAAAAAAAATGAGATGCCACAGAGGGTGGCACACGCCTATAGTTCCAGCTTGGGGACGCTAAGGCAGGAGGATGGCTTGAACCCAGGAATTTCAGACCATATGGGGCAACATAAAGAGACCCCAGTTCTATTAATAAATAAATAAATAAATAAATAATTTGAAAACAGACTTTAATGAGCAACGTGTATATATATAAATATATATATGTGTGTGTGTGTATATATATATATATATATATATATATATATACACACACACACATATATATATGTATTTTTTACTTTTATTTATTTATTTTTTTTTTTTGAGACAGAGTTTTACTTTGTGGCCCTCGGTAGAATGCTGTGGCATCATAGCTCACAGGAACCTCAAACTCCTGCGCTTAAACGATTCTCTTGCCCTAGCCTCCCAAGTAGCTGGGACTACAGGCACTCACCACAATACCCGGATTTTTATTTGTTTAGTTATTTTTTGTAGAGATGGGGCCTCACTCTGGCTGGTCTAGGGGCAATCCACCTGCCTCAGCCTTCCAGAGTGCTAGGATTTCAGGCATGAGCCACCACACCCGACCTATAATAAGTAATATTAAATGGAAAAAAAAGTATACCATCCTGTCATCAACTTGCATGTATCTGAGGGTGAATGACTAAAAACTATGAAGAACAAGAATGAGTAATACTAAAAGTAAAATTTCATAGATTCTTCAAATATGAAAAGGTTGTATGTTCAATGAAGAAACTTCAACTCTGAAATGCTAATAGCAGTAAGATTAGTAGTTAAATTTTTGTCATCACTCAAAGCCTTAATTTATAAATTGTTTTGGGTCAACCTCACACTGCCATAATACCCCTAAACGGCAGTCACTGATTTCTAAAACATGAAATATAAGATACAGTTATTAACTAAGATGACAAATAATGAGCAAGAAAATCAAAAACTCTTCATACAAAAGGTCATTAGGGAAAAAACATTACCACAATTAATGTTAAGGAAAATGATAAAAGAAACCAGCAGCATCTCTTAACAAAAGTTAAGCACCCAAGGTGACAGTAACGGACTGATCAAAATACGGAGGTGGTCAAATGAGGAACTGCAGTGATACATATATGTGGTGCATGTCCAGTCTATGAACATTAAGTCAACTTAAGGAGGTGGTCAGTGTAGGGAAGTCAGCCAAGGAGGTTCTACTATAGTAGCATTTCCCTCTGTTGTGGCAGTCAAATTTAAGATTATCTCATGCTGCTAGAAAGGCTAGCACAAAGCAGATCACATAGCAGATTACAGTAAGGCTGCATATTACCTTTAAAAGACTCATACCAATGCACGTGACTCAAATAGCAGTCTGAAATTACTTTAACAAACTGTAGAAATGATCCCTGAAAGTATAGTTATTTTAAATGGAGACCACGTCCTCAGTCTTATATACATGGTAAGATTTCTCCATTGTGTGCTGCCTGATCATTTGGGTAGGAAAGAAGGTGGCCGATTCTCCATTATTAAAGCATGGAGGAAGACTTAGAATAAAGCTTCAAGTAGAACTACTAATACTGTAAAGACATACTACCTAGAAAGATACTGGGAAGCTATGTTCTGTCTTGCATTGCAGAACAACTCAAGAATAGGACGTGACATTCTTCTTAGTAAAGTATCACAAGAATGGAGAAGTAAGAATCCAATGTACTCAAATCTAATATGAAGCCAGTAGATGATCTAATACATACCCACATAAGAGAAAAATTCAAATCAATTCAAGTGGGGGGGAGGAAGAACGAGGGAGTGGGAAGAAGAGAGGAGTGAGGTGGATGGGGGTTACAGTGTATGGCACACGTCTTGGGGCAGGACACAACTATAAAAGGGACTTTACTTAAGAAATGCAAACAGTGTAACCTAATTCTTTGTACCATCAATGAACCTGAACCAATTAATTTAAAAAAAAAAAAGGAATTACAAGAGTTTTCCTATGAAATAGATAATGTACGCTTAAAGATCAGTGTCTGGCACATAATAAATGCTTAATAATGAAAAAAATAAGACTAGGATATGAAAATCCTTTTCCATTCTTTTTTTTGTTTTGTTTTATTTTTATTTTTTGGCTGGGGCCAGGTTTGAAACCTCCACCTCTGGTATATGGGGCCAGCACCCTAGTTCTTTGTGCCACAGGCACCACCTTTTTTTTTTTTTTTTTTTTTTGCAGTTTTTGGCCAGGCCGAATTTGAACCCACCACCTCTGGCATATGGGGTGTCCTATTCCTTTGAGCCACAGATGCCTGCCCACCTTTTCCATTCTTGATCCTTAAAGATTCTGAATCATTTTTTGTAGTTGCTACTATCATTTTTCTAATTGTTACGTATCTGACACATATATGTACTTGTACATA
This sequence comes from Loris lydekkerianus, assembly GCA_963574355.1. Lineage (NCBI taxonomy): Eukaryota > Metazoa > Chordata > Mammalia > Primates > Lorisidae > Loris > Loris lydekkerianus. The sequence continues at coordinate 22,603 of CAUYPK010132554.1, forward strand.
TATACACATTAAAACACACATACATGGCATATATAATATAAAAAAAAACCCTACCATGACCCTATTATCTGTTAAAAATTAGAGAAAATATTAAACTTTTCATAAATTTATGTTAACATTCTTTTTTTCTTTTTTTTGCAGTTTTTGGCCGGAGCTGGGTTCGAACCCGCCACCTCAGGCACATGGGGGCGGCACCCTAGCCCTTTGAGCCACAGGTGCCGCCCTATGCTAACATTCTTATACAGGGACCACGCCAATACAGAGAAGAGACAATCAGACCATTTTTCATAATATCTATTTTATCATACTAAATCCTATAATCTGTCCTAGTAAAACACCTTTCTAAATTTACTGCTTTTAAAAATGCAGTAATTTTTTTTTTTTTTTTTTTTTTTTGAGATAAAGAGTTTCACTTTGTCACTCTCTGCAGAGTGCTGAAATGTCACAGCTCACAGCAACCTCAAACTCTTGGGCTCACGTAATTCTCTTGCCTTAGCCTCCCAAGTAATTCTCTTGCCTTAGCCTCCCAAGTAGCTGGGACTACAGGCTCCCACCACAACGCCTGGCTATTTTTAGAGACAGGGTCTAGATCTTGCTCAGACTGGTCTGGAACTCTTTGAGCTCAAACAATCCACTGGCCTCCACCTCCCAGAGTGCTAGGATTTACAGCGTGAACCACCTTGCCCAGCCTAGTAATTATTTTTAATTTCTAGTACTAGATTCATGACTAGCCTGTCAAATAGCTACCAGATTTTTACCCTACAAGGGTTTGCTAGATGTATGTATATCCCCAAATGACATTAAGACCTTTTTATATAAACCCACTCCTTTTTATATAAACCCACTATAGAAATATATCCCAAGCCAAAAAAAGATGTCTGTCTCCTTTTCCAACCAATTATTTCCTTTATCCAAAAACATCAGATGCTACTAAAACATATTTTTTAACTACAAAGTTGCATATAGTGTCAATACTTTATACTCATTCCTCAGAATAAACAATGACAAAAAAACCTTACCAAATAATTAAATTTCAACTTCTAGGAATATGCTTTCTCTCCTTGTCCTTTTGACAGTTGCCCCATCACATAATTCAGATTCAGCTAGATTAGAATCTCTTCAAAGACAAAGGCCATATATATTATTAATCCATGGTTCATCACTGTGTCCCCTACACAGGATTAATTTAGTGATTGTTACAACTAAGCTAAACTCGAAGAAATGAGCTTTGAACTACTTCAGTCCTAATGCAAAACTCAAGAGTGAGAATAAAAAGATCCTAAAAAAAGAATAAAGCCATAGATACTCATGCTACATTATATTCCTTTATCACCTAACTCACTACAGAAAGAAGTTTGGGAAGAATAAAAAGAATAAATGAAAAACCTGATCCTAAAGCTCTCCTGTCAAAACGTTCAAATACCTCCATAGAATCTTTAAACTTAAACTCATATCAACATCTCCACCCCATAAACAAAACTTTAAAAAAAAAAAAAAAGGCTTTCAAGTGCAACCTAATATAAATGGATTCTATTTCATTACAGTTTAAGTTCCTGAAATTGCAGGCATAAATCATATGATGGTGCTTACATTCATTTTCTAACCATGAGGACCCAGTGTCTTTCATCAGAATCTCAGAAGGCTAAGTGACACTCCCCTCCCCCAAACTTTGAAGAACCACTAATCTAGCATCTCCAAGAAAAAATTTTCCACAGGAATACACTTCAGTTGGCTTCACTCATGCATTCTTCCTTCATATTCATACAGGGGATCTTTACTATAAAATTAGTCTTTCTAAGAATTCCTTTAGCCCAGCCAAGAAGTTCCAATATCCACAGACACATATATCAACAACTCCCAGATCCCAAAAAGTTTACTCATAAATGCCTCCCCCTGCAAAAAAAAAGACTAGCCACTCTGTTAAATTCTTAAATACTGTTGTATCCTTCCATAATAAATTCTCTGAAAAACCTAAATTTCCTCCAAACTGAAAAAAAAATTAATGAAAGGTTTTCTGGTTTTAATTCCACATTGACTTATCTGCCTCATTCAACTTAATACACGTTACTATCAAAACAATTACCCTCATATACACCCAGGATATTTACAAGGACATTCTGATTATTCTCAAAGCAGGGACCATTTATTGAATAGCAGACAATAACTTTGTTAAATGAATGAAAAAGGATCCTTCCCCCACTAGATATAAAATTATGCCAATGGGACCTGTGCAGCTGCTCTGGTGCAGGTTAAGCTGTGAAAGCATTCCCTTCCTCTCCAAGTGTCAGAAAGTGCTGTTTCCTCCATAACACAAGATAATATAGTTATGGATATTTATTTTATATGTTACACTGACCAAGGACAATCTATGTTCCTTATATAGTCTGACACAATTGGTCTCTTCCAAATATAATCCAATCAGTAATATGTGCCCCTATTTTTCCAAAATACTCAGATTTGCCAACAAAGACCTCCTGATGCACCACAGAATGGTGAATATGCTACTGTATCAGTCAAAATATTAGTCTTCAATTTAACATGTGACCTTGAAAAAGTTATCTCTGTATTGCCTCTATTTCCTATTTTGTAAAATGGGAAAAAATATTCTACCATTTTCATGGAGATTTTTAAGAGCACGAAGAAACTGAAAGAGCATTCTTATTTTATTATAAAGTGCATATAAACTCATTTCAATAGAAAAGACTACCCATTCTTTATATCCTTGTAGCAATCACTCCGTTAAAGATGTCCTGGACCATCAATCACATTTACACAATTCACTCTATTCAAAAGCAAAAACTATTCTTAAGATTACAACGGGCCATGCCAAGTTTCTCCCCTGCCAAACCCCACACATACATGCTATATACCATAATGCCATTAATGCTCTTTGCCCACAAATAAGTAGGTACTTCCAATCCCTAAAATAGCAACCTCATTCCTAAGGGAGCATTCGAACATTTATTTTAAAAAATAAGCTGACTTAGAAGGGGAACTCCATTACACGTATACAAATACAAGCAAACTCTTCTGAAACACCTTCCATCCTTGCATACACACACAAACACAGCCGCCTCACACCAACAAACCATCTGTCCCCTAGACCAAAAACATGTCTTTTTCCACGTACAAACTAAAACCAGTTACATTTATTAAACTTGTAACACAGAAGTCATTCTGTCGTTCCTACACAGTCAATGTGTCAGGGGACACCACAGGCCTTGTCAAGCAGGTAAACAGTTCCCTTGCCACTCTCATCCCTTAAGTACACGGACTGGACCGTGGGGTGGGCTTCAACCATGCCCACACAAGTAGCCTGTCAGGGCCGCCGCGGGCTCCGCCTCCACTCGCCGACTTCCCAGCCCCCTCCCTCAAGCTGAGAGTCAGCCTGTCAGGGACGCCCCTTCACCCCGCCCGGAGGGACTTCCCGGTAAGCTCTGAATCCCGGTCCTTAGTTCCCCTCCCCCATCCTTACCGCCGCTCTCCCGGAGGTCCAGGTCCGGGAGATGACAGCAGCTCTCGGGAAGTGAGAACGGGCGCGCTGGGAGTGCTTAGGCCTCAGGCCTGCCCACAGCGTCCCACTCACCGTGTCGGAAGCCGAGCAGGGAGCGACGAGAGTGCAGGGAAGTAGGGGAGAGGGGGTGGCCGCCAGGCTCCTCCGCTTCCCTTGGTCCACAGTGGAGCCCTCCCGCCTGTCAGAAGACGTCCAGCGGGTAAGCGGACTGGCGGAAATGCGAGAGAGGAGAAGGGAAAGGCGTAGGGCTAAAGGAGGGCGCGGAGGGGAGGCGGGTCCCGCAACCCAGACGGGGATCGTCTCCCCCTCCGCAAAGCGAACCCAAAATGGCGGCGGGAGCCGCGGCAGAGCGGCGGCGGCGGCGGCTCCTCCGGAGGGAGGGAGCGAAGGGCGCCTCGTGCCCCCACCTCCCACTCCTCCCTCTCCGCTTACTCCGCCTCGGCGCCCCCCTCCCGCCCGACCTGGCCGCGGAGCGCGCCGCCCGCTCGCGTGCGCTTCTGGGCTCGGCGCTGGCTGCTCCCACCAATCTCCACCTTCCGCCACCCGCTCCCGCGCGTAAGCCAGCCCGTCAGCTCGCGCTCGGGCATGCCGTCTCTGGAGGCCCCCTCTCCCCTCGGCCCCTGTCAGGCAGCTCGGGCACAGGCCCTCACGCGTACCTCCAGCGGCGCGAGCCCGAGCCTCCTCCTCCTCCTCCTCTTCTTTCCTCCCCCCCCTTCCCCGCCCCCACGGCCACCAACCGCCGCCACGGCCGCCGCCGCCGCCGCCGCCTCCGCCTCCTCCACCAGTCCGCCCGCCTCCAGCCCTTGCGCGTGCGCCTCCCACAATCCCCCCCGCGGGACTGTTCCATTACCTTCGGCTGCAGAGACAGGGAGAAGAGGCCAGGCAGAAGCGGGCAGAGCTTGCCCTTCTGATTGTAACTACTAGAGTGCAGAGCAGACGCCTACAACAGCCTACCTCCCTGGGCGTCTCGCCGCAGCGCTGAGGCTCGTCTCCTCGCTCGGCCTCTGCCAGGCCGCGGGAAGCAGTCGCTGGCTGCCGGCGCCCCTCCACTGGCTGGTGGTTGGAGGCCGCGGCGACTGCGCGCTGCGCTCTTCCTGCCGCACTACCGCTCTCTCTTCGCAGTTGCGGAGCGGGCGCTTTGGAGTCTCCTCTGCCGGGGTCTGCGGGTCACCACCTTAGGAGAACTAGCGGCGACTCACGGTGAGGAAACGGAGTTGTACGGGGGTTGGACCTATGAGGGAGAGGAACCGTATTCCGAGCCTCCATGAGGTGGGTAGGTGCGAGCCCAGAGGAAGCTCCACCGGCGCCTCTCCTGAGGGGCTTCCTCTGGGCGCGCAGTCCGAAGCCTGGGACCAGCGGAAGGACCGGCGTGTGCTCTGCTCCTTGTTGGTAGCCCGGCTCAGATTTCTCGAATTTCATCCCACTGTACACAATAGTATTTTTTTGCCCATTACGCACACCTCAGGATGATGGATGCATCTTTAACCTCTTCAGACAGCCTAATGTTAGAGGATGAAGAAACCGCGTATATCTAATTCTGTTCAGGATTCGGCCTCTCGTGTTTTGTATGTCGTTCTGCAGGTTATTTTTCTTAGTTCCTTATCAAAAACCGTACATTAAAATTAGTCAACTAATAAGATATGTAAGGTAGAATTAGCTCCTAGGCATAGGGAAAGGATAGAATATTATTATGTTATCGTTTATAGTAGTTTATAAGGTTTGTGGGTGTAATTGGTAGTTTGTATTCTAGCCTTCCATATCGTTAATAAAACAATGCTAATCTAGGTCTGTCAGGCTCCTGTGACTACTAAATAACTTGTTTCCTCAAAGCTCTTAACGGACATTTGATGATTCGATTCAGAACTATGGACTATTAAAATCCACAGATTCCAAACTTTATCTTATTGAGTAGTTTTTTTTTTCTTTTTGAGACAGAGTACCACTGTGTCGCCTTCTGTAGAGTACTGTGGCGTCACAGCTCACAGCAACCTCAAATCTTGGGCTTTAGCGATTCTCATGTCTCAGCCTCCCAAGTAGCTGGGACTACAGGCGCCCGCCACAACGCCCGGCCTTTTTGTTGCTGTTGTTGCGCTTATTCTTGTTTACCAGGCCCCTGCCGGATTCGAACCCACTAGCCTCAGTGTATGTGGCTGGCCGTAACCACTGTCCTACGGCCGCGGAGCCTAATTGAGTAGTTTTTACTTTAACCCAAAGGGTAAAGCAGAGTAAATAGAGGGAAGGATCTACCTGGGTTTTCTTTTCTGTCACATTTGTGGACTCCTTGGGATCCAGAAAATAATTTGAAAATCACTGTACTGTTATACAGGGTATCCCAAAAATCACCCCTAAAATCGCTGTACTTGGGGAAATGGGAAATCTACCTAAATGTCACTTTATTTACAAAACATTAACTGTACAAAACATTCTCTATGTGTTGGCCACCTCTTTGTAAGATTTCTTAATGAATATTTTGTAAAGTGACATTTAGCTATAATTTCCCATTTTCTTATGTATGGTGACTATAGGGGTGACTTTTGGGACACCCTATAGATCTAAAAAGCTCATTCAAGCTCTAAAATTCAAGTAGACGGTTCTAAATTTCCTGTTTAGAATATATAGGCGAGGTTTAATTGCTCATTTTTTTTTAAACAGCAAAGAGGAAATCAGCCTTAATTACCCCATATGTTTACTTTTCCTAACCAAATCCCAACATTTTCATGGAGCCCACTTAGGTTTACACTTATCTTTTTCTAAGTGCTTCATATATGCCAGGGTGTTATGCTAACAGCAACTTGTTTTTATTTAAGGGCAGGGACTTTACATTTCAGTCACATGCTTTCATAGTCTAATGCAAAGCAAGTCACAGAAATATTGAATGTTGGAGTCTTACAGAAAAGAAATAGAATTAAGTTAATGGAATATTGTGCCAGGAGAACACGAATTCCTGCTTAATCTGTATAGTAAACAATACTTTTAGATGGATAATCATACCCTCATTTACAGAAGAGAACCACAGAAGTCCCGTGACTTGATCTTTATATTCTAGTTCCCCGTGTCATAAAAACCTAACTTTTTTCAGTATGCCACATTGCCTTCATAGTGAAATTTCTCATCGGTAGCGTGGTTGTCTATGCTTCAGAGAGAAAATACTTTTACAGGAATTTCACTACACCAGTATGTAAAGGAAGTTACTTATGGCCTGTGTTCAACAGGTTGCTATTAGTAACTACACTGATTAATGAATTGTCATGTAAGTATAGGCAAATTCTGTTCTTTTGTGTATGTTCTACAGCCTACCAGAAACTAAAATATGTTAAGTGTTCAATAACCTCACTGAATAAATGAACCCTGAATTATTTGACCAACACAGGTGTGATAAACAGAATATTGGTTTCCCCAGAGATATCCATGTCCTAATCCCTTGGATCTGTGAATATGTTATGTTTCATGAGGAGAGAAATAAGGATGCACATGGAATTAAGGTTGCTAATCACCTGACTTGAAATAGGGAAGTTGTCCTATATTATTCAGCAAGGCTTTTGGTAATAACAAGCATACTTAACAGATGGAAGAGGGTCACAGAAGAGTCAAGTGTCAAGAGTAATGCAATGTGAGAAAAACTCCAACCAGCCATTGCAAATTTGAAAGATAAATGGGAACCATGAGCCAAGTAACTGTTTTTCAACTTTTTTATTTCACAGCATACTTGAACCTGTAAGTTAAACTTCCATAGCACACTTAAATTGCCGTATGTAGATTAAAAATAAAAAAGAATATACTAGCTTGGCGCCCCTGGCTCAACAGCTAGAGCACGACTACACACACGGGGGTGGGAGTGGGGGGTTGAACCCAGCCCTGGACCTGCCAAACAGCAATGACAACTATAACAAAAAATAGCTGGGTGTTGTGGTGGGTGCCTGTAGTCCTAGCTACTTGGGAGGCTGAGGCAAGAGAATTGCTTGAGCCTAGAAGTTTGAGGTTGCTGTGAGCTGTTACCATGACACTCTACCAAGGATGACAAAGTGAGACTTTGTCTCAAAAAAAAGAATATATTGGGGCGGTGCCTGTGGCTCAACAGAGTAGGTCACCGGCCCCACATGCCGGAGGTGGCAGGTTCAAACCCAGCCCCAGCCAAAAACTGCAAAAATAATAATAATAATAAATTAATTAATTAATAAAAGACAAAATTAAAAAATATATATATACTTATGTGCTTTGAACTTCTTTTGAAAATAATTTAATTAATGATCTTTAAAAATTTTCGGGGCACACCAGTTGAAAATCACTGGGAAAGGCAAGAAAAGAGACTCTCCAAGAGTCTCCAAAAAGAAATGCAACCCTACTGACACTTCTATTTCTGATTTCTGAACTGTGGAACTATAAAATGATAGATTTTTGTTGTTTTACGCCATGTTTGTGATAATTTGTTATAGCACCAATAGGAAGCTAATAACCTAAGAGGAGCCAAATCATGGCTAACCTCCAAAGTAGTCTGCCTTGGATTGTAGTTTTATGGTTTAATTTAAATAAGGGTATGATTTTGACTCAATTTTGCCTTCAAGCAAAGTGAATGACCCTCCACAAAGCTGTCTAAGATGTCCAGTAGTTCTTTACTGCTCTGTTTCTCCTGGCATCCATTCTTAAGTAGTAAATAGGCAGCTGGACTCTTACATTGCTGTACTATGCCAGTTTACCTGAGCTGCCCTCATAATTTTCCCACTAGAATAGAAGTAATTACACACATGTTGCTTCTTTGCTGGGATGTTGCCTAAATGCATTATAAACAGGGAAAGCTAGTATCCATAATCCCAGTACTCTAGGAGGCTGAGGTGGGTGGATTGCTTGAACTAAGGAGTTTAAGACCAGACTGAACAAGAGCAAGACCTCTTTACTGAAAATAGACTAGTTAGGCATCATGGTAAATGCCTGTAGTTCCAGCAGGCTGAGACGGGAGGATCACTAAAGCCCAAGAGATTGAGATTGCTGTGAGGTAGTCTGAAAGTGTGGCACTCTAGCTTGGGGGACATAGTGAGACTCTCTCAAAAGAGGGGGGGAGCTCTTTGATACAGACTTTTCCTCCCACGTACCAGTCTTTGTTGGGGATTCTCAAATAGAATGTGAAAAGCTCAGCCAGGTGGGTGATTTCTGTAATCCTAGCACTCTGGGAGGCTGAGGCTGGTGAATCACCTGAGCTAGAGCAAGACCCCATCTCTAAAAATAGCCTGGTGTTGTGGATGCCTATAGTCCCAGCTACTTGGGAGGCTGAGGCAAGAGGCTCACTTGAGCCCAAGAATTTGAGGTTGCTGTGAGCTATGACACTACAGCACTCTACCCAGGGTGACAAAATGAGACTCAAAGTGAAAGGGGCCAGGTATGGTGGCTTATATCTATAATCTTAGCACTTTCAAAGGACAAGGCAGGAAGATTGCTTAAGGTCGAGAGTTTCAGACCAGCCTGGGCAACATAGTAAGACTCTCATCTCTACAAAAAATAGAAAAATTAGTCAGGAGGATTGCTTGAGCCTAAAAGTTTGAGGTTATAGTGAGCTATGATCACACCACTACCCTTATGCCTGGGCAAGAAAGTGAGACAGTTTGAAAAAAAAAAAAAATATATATATATATAAAAGGATTCAGCAATAATTGAGTTCTTCATGGAGGAGTGCCAAGCCAAGGAGGTCACAGCCTAGAATATAGAGGTACTCCTGTGGTATCTCACCTTGGAATTTCTTTCTTGCTTTTTTTTTTTTTTTTTTTTTTTTTTAAGGCATAGTCTCACTTTGTTGCCCTTGATAGAGTGCCCTGGCGTCATAGCTCATAGCAACCTCCAACTCTTGGGGCTCAAGCTATTCTCTTGCCTCAGCCTTCCAAGTAGCTGGGACTACAGACACCTACCATAATACCTGGCTATTTTTAGAGATGGGTTCAGGCTGGTCTTGAACTCATGAGCACAGACCATCCACCCACGTTAGCTTCCTAGAGCTCTAGGATTATATGTGTGAGCCCCTGCCCCCCTTCCCTTTTTTTTTTTTTTTTCTTTTTTTTTTTTTCTTTTTTTTTTTGAGACAGTCTCTCTTTGTCACCCTTGGTAGAGTGCTATGGGGTCATAGCTCACACCAACCTCAAACTTTTGGGCTCAAGTAATTCTCTTGCCTCAGCCTCCCAAGTAGCTGGATCCATAGGCACCGCTACAGGCCCTGCTATTTTTTTTAGAGTGGAGTTCTCACTCTGGCTTAGGCTGGTCTTAAACCTGTGAGCTCTAGCAGTTACCCGCCTCAGCCTTCCGGAGTGCTAGGATTATAGGCATGAGCCACTGTGCCGGGCCAGAATTTCTGACAAGAAAGGCAATAAATAGCAAGGAGGGAGGGGAATGGGGAGGTCATGGTGTTTTGCAACCTCTTGGGAAAGGAACACGTTTATAAGAGGGGACTTTGTCTGACAAATGCAATTAGTGTAACCTGGATCTTTGTACCCTCAATGAATCCCCAACAGTGAAAAATAAATAGATAAATACATACATACATAAAATTTTATAAAGAAAGACAATAGCTGGCTGGGCCCAGTGGTTCATGCTTATAGTCTCACCACTTTAGGTGGCGAAGGTGGGACAGTTGCTTGAGGCCAAGGGTTCTAGACCAGCCTCATCAACATAGCAAGACCCCTTCTCAACAAAAAATAAAAACAGGCAGGGTGTGGTGGCTCATACCTATAATCCTAACACTCTTGAGAGGACAAGGTGGGAGGACTGCTTGAGCTCTGGTTGAGACCAGCCTGAGAACAAGACTCCATTGCTACTAAAAATAGAAATCTTAGTTGAGTGTTGTGGCAGGTGCCTGTAATCCTGGCTACTTGGGAGGCTGGGGCAAGAGGATCACTTGAACCCAGGAGTTGGAGCCTGCAGTGAGCTATGATATATTACTGTAGTGTTTGAAACAGTACAACAGTGCTTTTAGAGATGAAACTCCACATTAATACCCAGTTTGGCAACTCCCCTAGTTTGACATCCATGAGTTTTTTTCTCCCTCACTGGTATGACTGAGTCTATCTTAGGTTCCTAGTTTGATGTAAACTTATAAAATAAGGTTTCAAATGTTAAAAGAATTTTTTAAAGATAAAATTTACTGGAATATGGTCAGGGCTGACTTTACATTTGGCACATGTGGGTAAATGCAATATAATGACAGTCATTTGTAAATAATTATTTAATAAGGGAAGAACTTTGAGACTTGTTTGGGTACAGATTGAGTATTCTTTATCCAAATGCTTAGAACTAGAAGTGCTTTGGATTTCTTTTCACATTTGGAATGTTTGTATTGTACTTATCAGTTGAACATCCTAAGTTTGAAAATCTGAAATGCTCCAATGAATATTAACTTTGAGTGTTACATCTACATTCAAAAGTTTTGGATTTTGGAGCGTTTCAGGATTTTTGGATTTGGGGTGCATATGCTAAGATTTTGAACTCATGCTTTAGGTAATTACATTTTAGCAAAATAGAAATATGCACTCCAGACTGCCTGAATTCAAAGCCCAGCTCTTCTACTTGTAGAGACTTAGTAGTAGTGATAAGTTTTTATAAGTTGTTTAATTCCTGTAACAATTTTGATGCTAACATTGTCTCCATTTTACAAATGAAGAAACAGACACACAAAGTAATTTGCTCAAGGTCACACAACTATTAAGTGGAGGGAGATAGATTTTAAATCCCAGCAGTTAGATTCTAGAGTCCATGCTTTTAACTATTTTGCTGTAATTGCCTCTCTCTTTCCTGATCTATAAGCAGAAGCTAATAGTACAGTCACGTCGCCGGATAGGGATTCATTCTGAGGAACGTGTTCTTAGGCACTTTTTTCCTTGTGCAAACATGGCAGAATATACTTAACAGAAATGTAAATGGTATAGCCTACTACACACCTCCACCATAGTATATTGCCCATATAGCTTGTTACTATAGGCAATGGTAGCACAATGATATTTATATATCTAAACATGTATATATATTTTTTCTTTTGAGACAGAGTCTTATTTTGTTACCCTTAGTAGAGTACTGTGGCATCATAGCTCACAGCAACCTCAAACTCTCGGGCACAAGTGATCCTTTTGCCTCAGCCTCCCAAGTAGCTGGAACTACAGGCATCCACCACAACAACCTGGCTATTTTTTAAAGACAAGGTCTCTCATTCTTGCTCAGGGCTGGTCTCAAACCCCTGAGCTCAGGCAATCCATGAGCCTTGGCCTCCCAGGGTGCTAGGATTACAGGTGTAAGCCACTGTACCTGGCCCTATCTACATGGAAAAGGTAGAGTAAAAATTCGGTATTGTTAGGGCCCACTGTTGCTGGCCAAAGTGTTATTATGTGGCACATGACTATACCTACTTATTTAATCTAGCCATACTTACTTTTACCTGGGGATAATAATATCTATACCTCACAAGATTGTTGTAAGAAAATAATCTATGAATAGTTTGTTAGAAAGCCTATTTCTGAAAAATACTCTGATTAATACTAAAATCAATGTAGCACTAATTTACTTATGAGTGAATGCAGTTTTTAGACAAGGCCAACTTAAGAATCTGTGATTATGTTCACACAAAAATGTATACAGATGTTCATAGGAGCTTTATTTATAATAGCCAGAAACTAGAAATAACCCAGATATCCTTCAGTAGATGAGTGGCTAAACAAACTGTAGCATAGCCAGGAGTAGTGGCACTCTAGAAGGCTGGAGCTCCCTTGAGCTCTGGAGTTCACGCCCAACCTGGAGGCTGGTCATTTGTTGTAATTTGGGTATAAGATCGTAGTGTTCTAAAATGAAAAACGGATTATATTTTCCTGCCCAGCCCTTCTCATGGTGTGTGTAACAGAATAATAACCCAAATATCCAGAGACAGACCTATTGGAAGAAGTGTCCTATAGACCATGTCACTCATCTTTCCTGTCCAAGTCCCAGCACCGCTCTAGAGCCCACAGCTCTTCCATAGTAGTGGTTATGCCAGGGCACATTGGGAGGATCTGGGGAGCAGTATTGACAGGTCCGTACTATAGGAGTTACATTGCAAGAGCAAAGGAGCCCTGGAATCCCATCGGTAAAAGGGAGGTAAAATGGTAGAGACCGTTCCAATCTTCTTTACCACTGTATACTCTATAGTATGGGCATATGGATGCACATCATATGTTTTTTGAATGACTGGATTAAGGACTGCATTGGTATCTTTATTAAAAAGTAAATTTGAAAACTAAAGGGAGATGAATTTCAAAGGAGTTTATGTGGTTCTCTTCACTGTACTGTGTAAGTTCTATTAGGCCAGGGACTTTAAGTTTGTTCACCATTGTATTCTCAGGGCCTGGCATGTAGTAAGTGATTATTAACTGTTGACTTAAATGGATACAATTCTGTTGTCATTAATTTTGTTGCTTTTAAAATAGTGCTTACAAGAAAGGTGAATATGTGCCAGGCATGGTGGCTCACCCTGTAATTCTAACATTCTAGGAGGCAGAGATAGGAGAATCACTTGAGATCAGCCTGAGCTTGAAGTGAGACACCCCCTCATCCCCACCTCACCCTTATTCTCTGGTTTCTACTAAAAATAGAAAAAACTAGCCATGCATTGTGGCCAGTGCCTGTAATCCTAGCAACTCAGGACATTGAGCAGGAAGATCACCTGAGCCCAGGAGTTTTTTAGGTTGCTGTGAGTTTTGGGGCAACAGAGTAAGATGCTGTCTCAAAAAAAAAAAAAGTCAGTGTGATAGCCAAAATGAAATAACTACATAGAGATTTCATTTAGTTATTTTATCACTACTAGATACTGAGAATTACATTTATTTTAAACTTCTTTTAGCTCCTAAAAGCTTCAGGCTTTAAAATTAAGTATCTCTAACATATAAAAGAATAAATATAACACGTGGTATAAAAATAATAAAACAAATACTCATGTATTCATTACCTGGTGTTAGAAATAGATCATTACTGATTTCTTTGTGTGCTCTGCCCCTGTCTTTTCCCTTTTCTTCCTCCCTAAGAGTGATCATTATTCTAAATGTTGTTCTTATCATTCTCTTGCCTTGTTTAAATTTTACTAACATATATGTGTATCCTCAAAATTAGGTTTTGAATTTTGCATAACTTATATGATGTGCCTGTACTCCTAGTACTCTGGAAGGCCTAAGTGGGTGGATTGCCTGACCTCAGAAGCTCGAGACCAGCCTGAGCAAGTGGGAGACCCCATCTTTTTTTTTTTTATGGGCGCCCATAGCTAAATGGTTAGAGCACCGCCCCCGAGCACTGGGATTGGTGGGTTTGAACCTGGCCTGGACTTGCTAAACAAAAAAATAAATTATATGATGTTCGATGTAATAGTTTTCACACAGTTAATTTTTGAGATTGGTTCATACTGATGCAGGTAGTGGTAATTTATTCTTTTTATTGCTTTATGGTATTCCATATTGTGACTATATCTCTATTTATCTACTGTTCTCTCAGGGGACACTTGGGCTTTTGCTATAACAGTTTTTTTATAATTTATACTCTACTACAGGATGTCCCAAAAGTTGCCCCTAAAGTTGCCATACATAAGGAAAATGGAAATTGTAGCTAAATGTCCTTTTATTTATGAAATATTCATTAAAAAATTTTACAAAGTGATAGCAACATGTAAAGAATATTTTGTATATTTATTATTATTATTATTTTTTTTTTTTTTAGAGTGCTTTGGCATCTTAGCTCACAGCAACCTCAAACTCCTGGGCTCAAGCAATTCTCCTTTAACCTCCCAAGTAGCTGTGACTATAGGCACCTGTCAGAATGCCTGGCTATATGTAGGGATGGGGTCTCACACTTGCTCAGGTTGGTCTTGAGTTCCTGAGCTTAGGCAATCTACCTGCCTCAGCCTCCCAGAGTACTAAGATGACAGGCATGAACCTCCGCGCCTGGCCTATAAATGTTTTTTAATGAATATTTTGTAAATAAAGGGACATTTAGCTATAATTTTCCACTTTCACTATGTGAAAAGTTATTTCATTAATTTTAGGGGTGACTTTTGGGACACCCTGTATTGTGAACATTCTGATATATATTTCCCAAGTATACAAGGATAAGTATTTTTTTGGAATGAGTATCAGAGTAGACTATCTGAATCATATGCTTATACATTCAACTTTGCGAAGATAATGCCAAATTCGTTTTCCAAGATAATCGTACTTACACTCCAATTCACAGTGTATGAAACTTTCCAGTGTTTCACAGCCTCTTTAACATTGCTATCGTTTCACCTTTTTATTTTTCCCAGAATGGTAGTTATGAATTGTATCTCACTGTCATGGTTTTGATTTGTATTTCCCTGCTTTGTAATGAAGTTGAAAGTCTTTTTATTTTTGAGACAGAGTCTCACTTTCTTGCCCCTGGTAGAGTGCCATGGCACATAGCCCACAGTAACCTCAGATTCCTGGGCTCAAATGATTCTCTTGCCTCAGCCTCCTGAATAGCTTGGATTATAGGTGCCTGCCACAACACCCAGCTATTTTTAGAGGCAGGGTCTGGCTGTAGCTCAGGCTGGTCTCCAACTTGTAAGCTCAGATGATCCACCTACCATGGCCTCCCAAAATGTTAGGATTATAGGCGTGAGCCACCTCGTGCAGCCCAGGTTGAAAGTCTTTTCGTGGGTTTCCTAGCTACTTATGTTTTCTTTTTCTGTGAAACACCTGTTGGTGTCTTTTGCTCATTATTTTTTGCCAATTTGTAATCATGCTTCATGATTTAGACATTAATCCATTGTCAGTGCTAGGTGTTGCAAACCTCTTTTCCCATCTGTGGCTTACTTTTTTCTTTTTTTAATAGCACAAGGACTATGCTGAAAGGAATAACAAGGCTTATCTCCAGGGTCCATAAGGTGAGTTCAAACTGACCTGAATGTTTCCTGCTTACTGCCTGTAGTGGATTTCTTTTTTTTTTTTGAAACTTAATTTTTTTTATTATTATTAAATCATAGTTGTGTACATTAATGCGATCATGGGGCACCATACACTGGTTTTATAGACCATTTGACACATTTTCATCACACTGGTTAACAGCCTTCGTGGCATTTTCTTAGTTATTGTGTTAAGACATTTATATTCTATATTTACTAAGTTTCACATATACTGGGTGGATTTCTTGTTTATTGTATTTAGAATAAAATGCTCTGGAGAACTTCAGCTAACTAGTACTTTACAAGTTTACTAAAAAGGACAAGTAACGGGTCTCAGTGGAATAGTTGTGCTTGAGAATTGACAACGTGAAAGGAAAGTTAACATTTTTCGAATAAAACATAAGTGAGGTTGACTGCAGCTATTTCTATTAAGTTTTATTATTTCTCTAATTGGATTAATGAATATCTTCTCTTAATGAATAATTTAAAAAATTAGGGCCAAGCGTGGTAGCTCATGCCTATAATCCTAGAGCTCTGGGAGGCTGAGGCAGGTGGACTACATGAGCTTACAGGTTCTAGACCAGCTTGAGCCAGAGCGAGACCTTGTCTCGAAAAATAGCCAGGTGTTGTGGTGGGTGCCTATAGTCCGAGCTATTTGGGAGGCAAGGTTGCTGTGAGCCATAATGCCACAGCACTCTATGGGGGTGGAGGGCACAAAGTGAGACTCTATCTCAAAAAAAAATTTTTTTAGTTATTAATGTAGATCTTTGGCATCTGATAATAAAATGAAATTTAAAAATTATATATGAAAAAGATCATTCTGGGGCAGCGCCTATGGCTTAGTGAGTAGGGCACCAGCCCCATATACCAGGGGTGGTGGGTTCAAACCCAGCCCCGGCCAGACTGCAGCAACAACAAAAAAATAGCCAGGCATTGTGGAAGAAGGAAAAAGAAAATTCTTTTGGTTTGGTGCTTTTTTTTTTTTTTTTTTTTTTTTTTTTTTGTAGAGACAGAGTCTGTACACCCTCAGTATATGGGGCCGGTGCCCTACTCACTGAGCCACAGGCGCCACCCTCTTTTTTTTTTTTTTAACCAAATAGATTTTCAATACCTTCCATATGGCAGGTACTCCAAATTCCAAGATGACTCATTTCACTAATAATAGTTATTATTTTTCAGGCATTCATTATATGGCAAGTACTTTCTTTTAATGTTCATGATCAGTCCATGAAATAGACAATATCCATGTTTCACAAATGCAGAAACTTAAGGCTAGAATGGCTAGGTAATTTACCTAAGGAAACAGGCTGTGAATTTGCGAAGCCCAGAATAGATGCCAAGTCTGTGACTTCAAAGCCTGTGGCCTAACTGTGCTATATTGCATTTTTGGTCTATATTCTCACAGTCCAGTAGTGGGATCAGGAATAAATGGCTGTTACAATAGGGTAATGTTACAGCATCCAGGAGGAGTACCTAACCTGGATTAGTTGAGTCTATAGGAGATATTCCCAGAGCCAAATCCTTTAGGATGAGAACTAAGCCAGAAAAGCTGGTCACTGTCATCTGATTATTTAATTACACGCATTAGATTTCCTAGAAAAGGGATGCTTCCTCCTGTATGGTATCTCCCTCTCCCCAGGGGTTCATTATTATAAAATGAATAACAATAAGAATCAAAAATGGCAGTAGATTCTGGCTTCAACTGATGAAATTACAAGGCTGAAATTTCTTCCTTAATAACAGATAAAAAAGACATGAGGCCAGACTGTAGAAATATATTGGTAAAAGGAATTTTAATATTTACCAATTATATTGGTAAATAAAAGGAATTTTTTAGCTTTTTAGTTTTGTTCCGTTTGACCTTCTAGATTGATCTATGAATGCTATTCTTTCAGGAACTTCATGAGCTTTTATCTGAAACTGTGTAAAGGCAATGGCACAGATGGTTGTTTTCCCTGGAAATAAGAAACTACCTGGGTGATCCCATATATAACACTCTTAAGAAGTAAGGATTCCATTTTGCTAACTTAATGTATATACTCGAGTATAAGCCGAGTTTTTTCCGTCACAAAATTTGTACCGAAAAACCCGAACTCAGCACAAATTTTGTGCCAAAAAAACTCGGCTTATACTCGAGTATATAGGGTACTTCACCTCAAAAAAGTATAACCAGCTAAGTGTGATATAGCTCACAACCATAACCCTAGCACTTTGATAGGCTAAGGTACCTAACAAAGAGTCATGATACTTTAAAAAGGTGGGAAGATCATTTGAGACCAGGAGTTCAAGACCAGTCTAGGTTGTAACATAATAAGGCCTTATTCCTACCCCCCCCCCCCATTTTTTTTTTTTTTTTTTTTTAGATAGTCTGTCACTTTGACTTCCTTGGTACAATGCTGTGGCATCATAACTCACAGCATCCTTAGACTCTTGGGCTCAAGTGATACTCTTGCCTCAGCCTCCCAAGTAGCTGAGACTACAGGTACCCATCAAAAGACCCAGCTAAATTTTCTATTTTTAGTAGAAACAGGTCTTGCTTTAGCTCAGGCTGGTCTGGAACTTCTGAGCTCAAGCAATTCACTTGCCTCAGCCTCCTAGAGTGCTAAGATTATAGGCATGTACCACTGTGCCAGTCATCTATACAAAATTTTTAAAAATTAGTCCAGGAGTTTGCAGTTACAGTGTCTCATACTCACACACAGCATAGCAAAACCAGGTACGGTGGTATATGCTTGTAAACCCAACCACTCAGGAGGCTGAGGCAGGCGATCTCTTGAGAACAGTAGTTGGGAGACCAGCCCGGGCAATATAGTCAGACCCATGTCAGAAAACAAAACAAAAAAAGCTTCTAGTTCAAAGGTTAAGGGGGAAAAAAACTGGCCAGATGTGGTGGTTCACTCCATAATCCCAGCACCATGGGAGGCCAAGGCAGATGGATGGCTTGAGCCCAGAAGTTTGAGACCAGCCTGGGCAACAATGTGAAACCCCATCTACCAAAAATAAGAAAATTAGCCAGGTGTCATGGTATACTTCTTTAGTCCCCACTAATCAGGAGGCTGAGGTAGCAAGATTGCCTGAGCCCAGGAATTTGAGGTTGCAAAGAGCTGTGATTGTCCCATTGTGCTCTAGCATGAGCAATAGAGCAAGATATATAAGTATGTAAAATATGTATAGCATAACTTAAAAGTCATCAAATTACTGTAGAAATAGCACCTCCTTGTGGCTCTTGAATATTTTGTTTTTCACTTACCTTTTTAAAGAGACATGGTACTTTTACCCCATTAGATTGAATGCAGTAGCAGTAGTAGTACTAAAGTGTGTTCTTCAGATTGCTATGCTGAGGTAACAACCCCTGAATCCTCAATGGCTTTTTTTTTTTTTTCCTTTTTTTTTTGAGACAGAGTCTCACTTTGTCACCCTTGGTAGAGTCACGTGGCATCATAGCTCACAGCAACCTCAAACTCTTGGGCTCAAAGGATTCTCTTGCCTCAACCTTCCAACTAGCTGGGACTACAGGTGCCTGCCACAATGCCTAGCTATTTTTAGAGACGAAGTCTGACTCTAACTCAGGCTAGTCTTGAACTCGTGAGCTCAGGCAATTTACCTGCCTTGGCCTCCCAGAGTGCTGGGATTACAGGCGTAAGCCACCACACCTGGCCCTTTTCTCTCTCTCTCTCTCTTTTTTTTTTTTTTTAGAGACAGAATCTTGCTCTGTTGCCCTGGCTAGGGTGCCCTGGCATTCGCCTAGCTCACAGCAGCCTCAAACTCCTGGGTTCAAGTGTTCTTCCTGCCTCAGCCTCCCATATAACTAGTTTTTCTATTTTTAGTAGAGATGGGATCTTGCTCTTGCTCAAGCTGGTCTCAAACTCTTGAGATCAAGGGATCCTCCCCCCTCAGCCTCCCAGAATGCTGAGATTACAGGCCTGAGCCACCATTGGCCTTCTCAATGGGTTAACATAACAAAGGGTGAGGCTAGGCACAGGTGCAGTGGCTTAGGCAGGTGGATTGCTTGACCTCAGAAATTCAAGACCAGTATAAGCAAGAGCGAGTCCTCATCTCTAAAAAATAGCCAGGCATTGTGATGGGCGCCTATAGTCCTAGCTACTTGGGAGGCTAAGGCAAGAGGCTCGCTTGAACCCAGGAGTTTGAGGTTGCTGTTAGCTACAAGTCCACAGCACTCTACCAAGGGTTAAAGTGAGACTCAGTCTAAAAAAAGCCAAAGGATATTGTTTGTGTTTTGTGTATTTTGTTTTGTTTTTGTAGTTCCAAAAAGGCTTTGCGGACAAGATTGGGGGCTGGATGCAGAAATAAAGATTTACCTTCTTGGGATACATCTCATCTTATAGCTTTTAAGCTTACCACAGCAGGGGAAGAAAAGAGAGGTTTTATATCTACTCTTAACTATATCTGACTAGAAATGACATAAATTATTTCTGCTCATAGCTCTTTAGCCTGAAGTAATCACATGACTGACTTTCTGCAAGGAAGACTAAGAATGTAGAAAAGCACTTGGGTATTTGCTAAGCATAGCTGTCTCAGCGATAGAGTTGATTATATGCTGCAGTCTCAGCCAAAGTTAGAACAACTCTGTTACTTTACACTGTTACTTTATCTTAAAATCTACACATAATGATTCAGAGGTTTCCATGTATAGTTCCCTAAGCTGCTTATAGAGCAGTTGACTTTCCTAAGTGGATGCTTTACATACTGTCTCACTATATGTCTTAAATGAAAGTTCTTTATTCCAGGGAACAGGTACTAAGTATTTGTGGTACTTGAACATGGAGATAGATAACAAAGATAAATAAAATCGGGTCTCTTCTCTTCCAAGTATGTGGCCTAGAGTGGGAGACAAATATGTATAACATAACATGATATAATATAAAAACAATACGATCTCAGAGTCAGACAAACTTGGATGTGAATTCTGGTTTTATCATCTATCATCTCAGTGACCTTAGTCAAAATAACTTCCCTGAATTTTGTTTTACCCCATCATAAAACAAGGGTGATGTCTATCCACCTTCTTGGATTCTAGGCTCAAAAATAGTATACGTAATATGCTGTAATACCTAACATCTAGGAGGTACTCAGTTAACCATGGTTAGGCTGGGAATGGTGGCTCGGGCCTGTAATCCCAAGCACTCTAGGAGGCTGAGGTGGGTGTGTCACCTGAGCTCACGAGTTTGAGACCAGCCTCAGCCAGAGTGAAACCCTGTCTCTAAAAATAGCCGGGCATTGTGGAGGGCACTGGAACTCAAGAGTCTGGGGTTGCTGTGAGCTATGATGCCATGGCACTCTACCAGGGGGCGACAAAGTGAGACTATGTCTCAAAAATGAAAAAAAAAAACAACCATATTTACAATTCAAGGCAGAATAAAACTATTATGTAATATAAAGAAAGTGCTATTAACAGAGAAGCAAAGATAATTAATTAGTTTTGACTGGAGCTGTCTGACAAATTTTCACCAAAAATGTGATAGGTTGAGTCTTGATGAGTGGGTAAGATTGAAGTAGGGAAAAGGAGAGTTTGAAGTAGAATGAGCAACGTTACTGAGGCATAAAAGTGCATGACATGTTTTACCATGGTCATGTAGAGTTTATGAGTGAATGAGACTAGAAGAATCGGTGACATCAATACAGTGGCCTTGATTGTTGTGCTAAGGAATTTGAGACTTACTTTGACATTAGTGGGGAACCATCTGAGCTTTTTTTCTTGTTTATAAGAGCTAGCGTCTAACTGTATTATCCAGGTTGGCCACAAATTCCTCTGCTTGAGCAATCCTCACTCCTCTCAAATAGCTGGGACTACAGGAGTGCTGTCCTATGCCTGGCTCCATCCAAGCTTTTTTTTTTTTTTTTTTTTTTTTTTTTTTTTTAGTTTTTTTGGGGGGGGGGGTTTGTACACCCCCCCACCCGCCAATTGGGCCGGCGCCCCAATCCTTTT
>CAUYPK010132556.1:0-43403 GCA_963574355.1 Loris lydekkerianus
GTGAATATTTTTAATTGGCTTGTCAAAGATCAAGTAATGGTAAGTAGCTGGATCCATTTCTTGGTTCTCTATTCTGTTCCAGACATTCACTTCTCTGCTTTTGTGCCAGTACCATGCTGTTTTGATCACTATCGATTTATAGTACAGTCTCAGGTCTGGTAGCATGATTCCTCCTGCTTTGTTTTTATTGCTGAGTAGTGTTTTGGCTATTCGAGGTTTTTCTGGTTCTATATAAAACGAAGTATTATTTTTTCAAGATCTTTAAAGTATGACAATGGAGCTTTAATAGGTATTGCATTAAAATTATATATTGCTTTGGGCAGTATGGACATTTTCACAATGTTGATTCTTCCTAGCCATGAGCATGGTATGTTTTTCCATCTGTTAACATCTTTGGCTATTTCTTTTCTTAGAGTTTAATAGTTCTCTTTGTAGAGATCTTTCATGTTCTTTGTTAGGTATACTCCCAAATATTTCATCTTCTTTGGCACTACTGTGAAAGAAATAGAGTCCTTGACTGTTTGTTCGGCTTAGTTATTGTTGGTATATATAAAGGCTACTGATTTATGGGTGTTGATTTTTGTGGCCTGAGACATTGCTATATTCCTTGATCACAATTAAAAGTTTTGTAGTAAAATACCTAGTGTTTTCCAGATATATGATCATATCCTCTGTGAAGGATTGATCTGTTGTATAATTCTTTTGTTTTCAATTTCATTTAATTCTTCTCTGATTTTGGTTATTTCTTTTGTTCTGCTGGGTTTGGGGTTGAAGTGTTCTTCTTTCTCCAGTTGCTTGAGATGTTCCATTAAGTTATTAACTTCCGGCGCAAGACACGATTGTAAGAGGGACTTTACCTAAAAAATGCAATCAGTGTAACCTGGTTTATTGTACCCTCAATGAATCCCCAACAATAAAAAAAAAGAAATAAAAAAAAAGAAAAGTTTGATAATACAAAAAAAAAAAAAGAATGTCCTTGATGAAGCAGTAAAAATTATTGATGATACCAAATTTTGAACCTTGAGTGCACACTTTTTTAATAGTCTGTGCAATGGAAAGAAAGTATGCCCTGAGCACTTGTGTGATGGTTGTTTCGAGGGAAAGCACTTGTACAATTGAGTTGCTAACTGAACTAGCTGCCTTTTTAGTTGTAGTTGTCATTGTTGTTTGGCAGGCCCAGGCTGGATTCAAACCTGCCAGCTCTGGTGTATGTGGCTGGCACCCTAGCCGCTTGAGCTACAGGCGCCAAGCCACTAGCTGCTTTTTTATGGAGCATCATCTTTCCTTGAGAGAATGACTAACAAACTATGTTTAGATATTTGGCTAACATTTTCTCAGAAATGAATGAAATGACCCTGTCACTTAAAGGAAATCAACTCTTAATAAAATCCAGGAATTTCAGAATATAGTAGAACTTCTATAAGTTGACCACCAAAAGGACTCTAGAAAACTGGTCAACATACAGAGGTGGCCAACATAAGTAACTAGGCCTACTGTACTGATATGTATATGTGTTGCATGTCTGGTTTATGAAAATGAGGTTCACCTTAAGGAGCTAGTGTAAGGAGGTCGTCAACTATGGAGGTTCTATGGTACTTTGGCATTTGCCAACCTGAGATTAGCAGCTTCTAATCCTTAATGATGTTTCTGATAAGATTGGTAGGGATATTAAAACGTGTTTTTAAAATATTTTATAATGGGATGCATCATCATTTAAAATATCTATAACTCAATGAGCCAATATTTCCCAAATGACCACTATATGATTCTGTGAAATCATACATGGGTAAAAGATCCTTTCAAAGTACAAAAAGAACCTATGGATTTTAATAAAATAGAATGTGAGAAGTTTATTGTTACTAACCTTTAAAAAGCTATTACTTGATGAGTTTGGGAATAGTATCAAAGAAGAACATTCACAATTATCTGAAAAGGTTATTTAAATACCCTTTTCTTTTTCAGCTATGTATCTGTATAAGGCTGGATTTTCTGATAACAACATGTGGGAACAAAATTAGTGTGGAAGAAAATATGAGACTCCAGCTGGCTTCTATTAAGCTAGACATTGCAAAAGAGACTTGCAAAAAAATGTAAAACAATGTCATTCATCTCACAAAACTTTGGACAACGTGCTTGTTTTTTGTTCACTATATTTATATTAACAAGATATAGATTTCTGTTGGTATTTTCAAATGAATTAATAAATATTCAAAAGTTTTCTTAATTTCAGTTTTTGATGTGGTAAATATTGGTATATATGAGCCACATAAACAAAAGCTCTTTGGGGTGCTCAGTTATTTTAAGAGCTTCAAGGGATCTTGAGACTAAAAAGTTTAAGAACCACTGCCCTAGAGAACGTGGCCATCCATATTTCCTCTGAAACTCTAAAATTGCTCATAGTCTGATAAACCAAGACACATATGTCAGTTCTCCAGATGTGGAAACATTATGTAAGAGACCAACCAATTTGAATTTCAGTAATGCTGTGCAGTGCAAGTGACTATCCTCTTAAAAATGCTAGAAGTAATATATTGACAAGATACGACAATTTATTTTTACCTCAGTTGGACATTTTCCCTTTAAACTAAAACTGAAATAGCATTGTCAAAAAGTATCTTTCCTGCCATGCAAGTCATGGTACACACAAAAAAATCTTCCTTTGGGAAAAATAAAACAATTATAGTGTATTTATAGCATTATTTTAGAGTACACAGCCCTTTCACATGTATTATCTCTTTTATCCTTTGCAAAAACTCTAAAAGTGTTGGTATTATCTTCTTTTTAAATTTAGATAAACTAAGCCTCTCGAGGGTAAGTTTTTTGCTCACAGTCACACAGCTGTTAGATGACCAAAGAAATCCAGACCTTAATCATATGACTGTAAATTCAGGGGACCCTACTTACCACTTTCCTTTTATCAGACAGAAAGAAACATACTACATAACAGGTTTTCCCTTTTTTCTGTGGCTATCTAAGAGCTAAGCTTAAATTTAGCACCTTACTTGGCTCAGCATCGTTAGTAACACCTGTCTCTTCATTGATCCTGGTAGTTTTAAAAGATTCACTTTATTATTTTTACTTGTTCAATAATGAGATTAGCCTTTTCCAAAACACCATCATGAATGACATCCTTTGCTGAGAGGAAGATATTTAAAGAATGTACCACAACTGCAATGAAATATGCAGTGCTTAGTTCAGACAGAGTAGGATTTAAATTCTAACTATATTTTTTATGATTAAGCCTCATGAAATGAATTATGAGCTATATGAAAAATGAATTTGGTCTGATTTTAGTTGGCATTAAAATGACCTGCATAGCTTAAGTAGAAGCTATTTGGAGAAATGAACTCAAAAAAATTGTTATACATGGTGGACATAAAGTTCATGTACAATTTAGTATTGTAGTTCTGATACTCATTAGAAAAAGAACATTTTAAAATTTGTGGAATTGGGATTCCAGTGAGGTTTAAATTAGTATCCTAATTAATATAAATTTATCAAGTTATTATTTTATTATCCTAAAATATAATAAACTAAAATAGTAATCCCAGCTACTGAGGAGGCTGAAGCAAGAGAATCATTTGAGCCCAGGAGTCTGAGGTTGCTATAAGCTGTGATGCCACGGCACTCAACCGGGGACAACAAAGTGAGACCTCAGTCTTAAATAGACTAAAATAAATGCAGCATAGCTATGTGGTTAAGAGCAAGTACTCTGATTCAAGGCTGTGGGGATTCAAATCCCAGTTCTATTAGTTTAGCTATACTGTTTTGGATAAGGTGTTAACCCCTCTGTGCCTCAATATCATCATCTGGAAAATGTGAATGATAATAACACCTATTTCTTAGAGTTGTCGTGAAGATTAGATATTTGTAAACCACTTAGAGTAGTGCCTGGAACAGAGCACATGCTAAACAAGTGTTTACTAAATATATAAAATACAAAGTGCAGTGTTTTCTCCCTGATTAAGAAATCTCATATTTGACAAATATGAAATGGGGTGAAAATATATAGCAGGAGATTGCAAGCTAAATTCAAGTTAAGAGCAAGAAAGGAAAAGGGAAGGAAAGGTTGCCTTTTTAGCTACTTTGATCATATCACTATGTATAAGGAAGGGAGAATATTCAGACCCCTTATTTGTTGACACTGAACCTTTAAGTTTCAAGTTAAAATAATATTTTTTCTTATTTTTTAAAAATAACTTTTTATGATTAATGACTCAATCTCAGTATAAGCTAATACAGAAAATTATCAAGAAAAAAATAAAAATCACTTGAGATTCCAGTGTTAACAATATAACCATTGTTAATATTTGGTTGAACATCTTTCTAAATATCTATGCAAATATTTAATTTAGATTAAATAGATAAAATTTTACATAAATGGTTTCTATGGTGCATTCCGTTGTGTGTTCTGTTCTTTTTCACTTAACTATATTGTGATGATAGTTTTCTGTTGATAAGTATAGCTATAAACATTTTGTGTCCATTTTGTTCCATTGAATGGACATACTAGGATTTGTTTCATTATTGATGAACATTTAGAGCATTTCTAATATTTCCCTAATATGAACGTCATTGCAACGAATAAGCATCCTTCTGCTTAGATAACTGCATATATGGTTGGTTATCTCCTTAGGATACTTACTTGCTAGGTCAAAGAATAAATACATTTTGAAGTTTGACATATTTGTGTTTTTACTCTCTTGCCAATATTTTGTTACTAACCTTTTTCATATCATATCACTATGTTTTTATTTGTAGTTCTTTGATTATTAATAATTGTTTAGTCATACATTTTACATATTTATGTGCTGCCTTATTTTGTGTATAACCTATATACTTTTGATAAATATGCCATGTAAAAAACTACATAGACTATAGAAATCTAAGGAAACAATACATAGGCCTAGCAACTAGGGATTGTGAAAAATTTGCTAAGTTACAGACTTGTGCCAGTCTTTATCTTTCCCTCCTTCTCTCTACCCCTTTTCCAGCTTTCTCGGTCCTCTTGCTATATAAAAGCAGTCTATGACAGTAGGAAGAAGGTTGGACTGAAAGCAGCCTGTGGAAGAAGCATCTTAACTCCCATCTCTCACCACCTGGCTCATTTCTTCATTCTTTTCCTCTGCTTGACACTTCTTGTCTGCTATAAAATATTTCTTCTGTTTCATCTCCGAGTCCTAGGACTGGTGTGACTATCAGTTCATTCTCTTAGTGTTTCTGTGGCTTCATTGTTCACTAACTCTATGTTGGGTAGGGCTCTGGGGAAACGAGGATATAGAGGACTTGGTTCCTAAGCCTGGAACTCACTTTCTAGCCAGGTGACACTATGGTGTAGTGTGTGCAAATTATAGAGATTAGAGATATGTGAAATCATCTTTGGGAAGTACTGGTAGAGGAATCATCCAAGCTGGGCCTTTAAGGCTGAGCCTGAGGCTATGAGTTTTGTGGGGAACATTCAAGTCATAGTAAGTATCCACTGTGATTAAAATTTTTGTGAAGATTAGATGGCAAAGAAATACCTTTGGTATTAGTGTAGGAAGGAAAGTATGGGGTTGAATGCACACTGTGATTACAGTTATTAGAATAGATATTTTAAAGGTACCAAACAAGCTATCCTATATGTAGCAGGAGAAAATCTGCCTAGATGTATGTCAAATTGTGTTGTATATGTTTTATGAGAACTTGGATAATCTTTCTACTTTTTATTTTTTTTTATTTTTTTTTAATTGAACACATTGTTTTTGTTTTTGGACACAGAGTCTCGTTATGTCACCCTCCAGAGAGTGCCATGGCATCATAGCTCACAGCAACCTTAAATTCCTGGGCTTAAGCAATTCTCTTGCCTCAGCCTCCCAAGTAGCTGGGACTACAGGCGCCTGCCACAATGCCCGGCTATTTTTTGGTTGCAGTTGTCATTGTTGTTTAGCTGGCTCAGGCTGGGTTCGAACCCGCCAGCCTCGGTGCATGTGGCCAGTGCCGTAACCACTGTGCTGCAGACGGCGAGCCTTGAACACATTGCTTTTGTAATACAATGTGTGTGTGTGTGTGTGTATATATATATATATATATATGTATACTTGTTATAATTTTTTCAGATAGAACTTGGGGCCTAGTGAAGTTTTTGACATTTTCAAAATGGCACAAATGCTTGATGGTGAACCTGGAACTAGAAAGTAGGTTTCTTCCCTTAATCTGTTCATTAATGTGTGGCTTCTAGCATCAAATTATGGGATATTCCAACAGATAGATTTCAGCTTTAAAGAGGTTGTCTAGCTACTTTTTTTTTCTTAATAGTGTGTACGTCCTCCTAAGATTCATTAGTTCATAGTAAAATTAACATGGTGATATTTTTTTCCATACCTTTTGTTTTTGTAACCCCCAGCTTTGCATGGCTGTTTTTTTCATACACTCTGAAATACAGCAGTATTCTCCCTTGGTGAGGATGTTTGGCGGTATATGAGGTTAGGAGAATAAGCACAGACAGACATGGGCTCAGTTCCTGGTCATTGTTGCCACTTTGATAACCATGTGATAACAATATGGCATTGTGTAAGAAATTTTTCTATTTATATAATGGGATTTACAAACTCTGTTGTACAGCATAATGTTAGCTTTTTCTAAACTGCTCTAAAACATTTCTTTGCCCCTATTGTGTTCACATTTGTAAATAATAGTTGTATCTCATTTTTTCCCAAGTGCCTTGGAAGGCAGCATAATGTCCTGGAAAGAGCTCTAGATTGTGTTCTAGCTTCAGAGTTGCCACTAACATTTGTTTTTCTCAATGTGCCTCTTTCTCCTGGTGACATTGGACCAGTCTCTTCATCTTTCTATGCCATGGATCCTTCTTCTAAAATAAGGATAATTTCCATTTCCTTCTAGCAATAATATTCCATAGTTTTTTCCCAGTCTGGTTTTGAGCACATGCATGATGAAAACCACAATAAGGGAGCAGGGGGGACTGGGTAAATTCATACCTAACTGGTACAAGGCACACATTCTGTGTGAAGGGCACGCTTGTAACTTTGACTTAAAATGTGCAAAAGCAAATTATGTAACCAAAACATGTGTAGTATCTCTGTAATATTCTGAAAGTTTTTTTATAACACAATAAATTGGTTCCTTTTAAAGTAGAGGTAATGGGAGTATAAATTGATCATTTTAGATAATAATTTGGCATTATGCAGTGAAATTGAAGATGTGGATATGAGAATGTTTATAACAGCACTATTTCTAAAAGCCAAAGATTAGAAACAGTGTGTATATACAATTCTAAAATGTATCAGCAATACGTACACCATTAATCATGCTATGTTTATGTAATGGAATACTGTGCAGCCATGAAACCATCGCGGTGACAAGGACAGATTTCACGAACATAATGTTGAATAAAAGAAGCAAAGCAAAAAGAAAAACATCTCCACAATGTTAGTCTACTATGTATTTATGAATAGTTCATAAACAAGATTAAACTATATTGTTCAGAGATGAAAACTATGCAAAAACCAGGAGAACAGGGATTACCTCTGAGAAAGGGAGAAGATTATAAGGCAAAAGGGCTTCTGGGCAGCTCCTGGGGCATGAGCAGCATTCTGTTTCTTGCCTAAGTGGTCCTTACACAGGGGTTTGCTTCACAATCCTGATCCTTCATGAGTATTCAACCATTTTTCTTCTCTACCACACATTAGAAGAATTACCCCAGGCTATATCTTAAATATACAACACAAACAAAAACTGATGAACAACAAAAAAAAAAATAGTCCATCTATAATTCTTACAATATCTGCACCACAGATAAGTAAAACAGTGCTCACGTGATCCTCATGCAGCCCCTGGGTCACAGGTTGGGCACCCCTGCCAGTGAGTTTGAGCAATGCCTGTATGTGTTTAATGCATTTTCCTGTATGCATGGTTTGTTTTGCCATTAAAAATTTTTAGAGTAACAAAAAAAAAAAAATTTTTTTTTTTTTCGAGTAACAGTTTTAAAAAGTGACACTATGTGATTGAATTCGTGTAGTCTATTGAGAAATAATTGTTCCTACAAAGGACTCCATGCTTCATCATCATCTACTAGAAGAAAAAGAATTTTGAGCTTGAACACTTCATTTGTCTTACCTTTACCCATAATATCTTATTGATACCTGTGTGCAAAGCTTTCTTTAAGATTTCTAATCTTCACAATAACTTTAGGTTTTTATTGCCTTCATTTTACAGATGAGAAAATAGGCTTAGAGTCTAATTTTTGGTGTTGAAGGAATTCTAAAGAAATCACTGAGAAATCTACATGGAGTATTGGGCATTTCCCCTCCTTCATGTTATAGAAAGATAGATGGCAAACAACAGTTGTGACCATTGTAAAGCTATGTAATGTAAAATAAGCTCTAAACAAATGAATAACCTGAGACTTGGGTAGATGGTTTTTCTTTCAAATATACCTAAAAAGTATGCAAGATTTCCCAAATGCCTAGTAGTAAATGAATTTGTGGGTCTTTGGGCATTTACCACTTTCAGGTCAAGCCCCTGCAGTGAGTGTTGAAAACAAACCTAATTAGAAGAGAAAGTGAGAGAAATAATGTCTGTGTTTTTGATACACTAATTGTGGTGGTCACTCTATCCAAAGTTTGCTGAACTATGACCACTAAGCTAACAATGAAAAGGAAATTACGTTGTATAGCCAAGCTAAAAAGTTTTCTTTTTAGATTTAGTTTGTAATGTCACTTAAGATTCTTCTTAGAGGCTTGTGAACTTTTGCCTTCCTTTAATAAGGCTTCATAATGACAAGGTCCCCTGAGAATGAAATCATCTGAGCGGAATGTGCCTGTGTCTTAAAATCTGATAAACATCACTTCATGGTATTTAGGAGATTAAAAGAGACTTAAAACACGTAAATGTTATTTTCAGGTTATTGTAACCAAGGAAGCCTGTGGCCCAGCTATCAAAATAGCTTACCTTCAACAAGTTCTAAGCAGTGGGTTTACCAGGTTGGTTAGCACTGCTTTAGGGCTCACTGCGCTGTCTTTTGAGTTGACTTGTAACATGAAATGTAGAATGTAATTGCTCCATCTCCAAGGCACATTTGTGTGTCCCTTTGCCCCTGACACTAATTCATCATTTGCTTTATAGTAATTCCACTCAGACATCATCATTAAGCCTCACTGCGGGCTCCTAAGTGATGTGAGCAGATACATTTCCTAATCAGTGACATTAGTTTATATCTCCTTATTAAGATACCCATTAAATTCATACCAGGAGAGATAACATGAACACTAATGCACTTTACATCTTCCATCAGTGCTTTTTTATTTATTTCTATAAAGGCAGTATTAATATCCAAATTTAAGGGTCTAAGAGAATGCAGAGCTTTTATTAACAATCTAAGATCTTTTATTCTGGTAAGACATGGAAGATGTGAAAAGCAAAGACATTCATTATTATGTCGTCATTTTTATTTTCTTTCCCTCCGCAAAAGATAGCTATTAAAATACACTTAATATCATTTATTTTAGATGTTAATTAGTATCTTCTATATATTTTTTAAAGAAGATATATTATCCTCATTTTCCGGTACTTTATAAGTTATCTTAGTTCTCTAATTTTAGTCTGAAAGTCAGAATATATACAGAGTTTGGGGTACCTTGTGGATGTAACAACCAAAAAATATTAGTTGAAGGTACAAGTCTCTGGGTGGTGGTAGAGGACTACAAAAGAAGTTGGCCCATGTGAGAAACAGACCTTGTGTAAATAAGATCTTAACTGTTCTAATAAATTCCCTGCCACATTGTTTTAACCAGAAGGGCTATTCATTGAGTATCTCTTCATTCATTGGTATATCTTTTTGAGACATTTAGCAAAATTGCTAATGTGACTTTACCATTTGAGGAATCCACAAATTGCTCTTTAGGGATAAATTCAGAGCAACACCATGGCAGTGTTGTTTTGTGTTTTTGCTGTTACTGCTTCAGAATAGGCAATATTAATTTAATACATAGGTCACTGTGAAAGTTTTGAGATAGACTGTTACAGTCCATTATTTCACTTCCAAGAAACACAGTTGAGGCTGGGCACGGTGGCTCACGCCTATAATCCCAGCACTTGGGAGGCTGAGGCAGGTGGATTGCCTGAGCTCACAGGTTCAAGACCAGCCTGAGCCAGAGAGAGACCCCATCTCTAAAATCTACCCAGGTGTTGTGGCAGAAGCCTTTTGTCCCAGCTACTTGGGAGGCTGAGGCAAGAGGATCACTTGAACCCACGAGTTTGAGGTTCCTGTGAGCTAAAACACTGTGGCACTCTACCTAGGGTGACAAAGTGAGACTCAAAAAAAAGAGAGAGAGAGAGAGAAGTTGACAGTGTCCTTTCTGATGTTTCAACTTGCTCAGCTTTTTCGTGTTGCTGGGAGGGCTTCATTTGTTTCCATCCACCCAGATTTTATTCTTTTTATTTTTATGTATCTCAAAACTTGTGTAACAATGCACATAATACCAGGAAGGAGCAGTTTTACACATCTGCCAGCACACACACCTCTATCAGTCTCTCTTCTAACATCTTTATCTTATTAAAGCTTTGGTCCTCACTCTCACTGTGTGTTATCCCAGGTGCAGAAAGAGAAAGGCAGTGGAGGCTTTCTAATTTTCTCGTTGTATTAGACTCCCCTTGTGTGAGTAAAATGCAATGCCTTAGACTCACTGTAGGCAATACTCTACTGGCATTGTCTTTCCCGCAGATAAGCCCATGCTCAGTACCACTACTCACATTTACTAGCTGCATGAATTTGGGTCCAGTAAGAAGCAGACTGCAAGAGGGCATTAGAGATACAGAAGATTCATTGGGGGAGGTTAGTGGAAGAAGTTAGGAAGAGCCTTCAGACTGCAGTGCAGGTGTGATACCATAGACAAGAGAGGGAAGGAAGAAGGACTGGGTAGGAAGCTACTTGGATTGCAACTCAGTTCCAAGAAAGGTTCATCCAGTTTGGGAAGAAGTCCTCAAGTCAAATTTACCCATTGGAGGAGTCCCATGTGTCTACCAGATGGGCCCGCCTTACCACCACTGCTATGCATAGTCACTGGCTGGGAGCAGTCTACAGGAGGGTGGCATGTAGCTGGGACCATCAGTAAATCATGCTGTGTCAAGAGGTCTGAGGGGCATATTTCATGACTTCCATACTTGTAGCATGCTTTCAGAAAATTATAGTTCCTCTCTGAAACTCAGTTCAGAATGGAGGACTTCAGAATGTTATTTATAAACATTAGATAAAATGTATGTCAGTAAAATATTAAATAAAATGTATGTAAATAATATATATAAAAGCTGTGGAACATAGTAATAATAAATATTCCCTTTCTGTTCCCCCTTCTGCTAGCCTATGGTTATTTTTAGATAGTCTAATAGTGTAAGTTTTTTCTCCTTAAAAATCATCAGGTTATAAATTGTACTAAGGTTTATAATTATAACTAAGGTTATAAATTGTACTAAGGTTTTATGGGTGCTGCTCAAAGTGTGGTCCACAGGCCAGCAGGCAGTCTGTAATTCTCAGAGCTGCTTGTTGCAGTTTGCAGAGGCAGGAACTTGTACCAAATGTAAATTAACTGTGTTACTAAACACACTGCTTAGTTCAGATGCACTTTTTTGCCTTTTATATCAAGACATTTTCAATGAAGGGAACAATGCA
The DNA here is from genome assembly GCA_963574355.1 of Loris lydekkerianus. Classification (NCBI taxonomy): domain Eukaryota; kingdom Metazoa; phylum Chordata; class Mammalia; order Primates; family Lorisidae; genus Loris; species Loris lydekkerianus. The sequence continues at coordinate 11,666 of CAUYPK010132556.1, forward strand.
TTTATTTATACTTGGTCTTAAGCTACTTACTTGTTGCATCCTGGCACTTTGAGTAGCATTGAGGTGTAGGCAAAATAAACAGAATATAAAATCCTTTAAAAAATTAGAGTTTTGGCTGGGTGCAGTGGCTCATGCCTATAATATGAGGGAGGCTGAAGCAGGAGGATTGCTTGAGTTTAGGACTTCAAGACCAGCCTGAGCAAGAGACAGACCCCACTTGACTAAAAATAGAAAAATTAGTTGGGTGTTGTGATGGGTACCTACAGTCCTGGCTTCTTGAGAGGCTGAGGCAGGCTTGAGCCCAGTAGTTTGAGGTTGCTGTGAGCTGTAGGCTGATGCTCCCGCACTTTACCCTGGGCAACAGAGTAAGACTCAGTCTCAGAAAAATAAAATATCAGATTTTCTTTTTCGCTGTACAGAGAGTTATTGGTACTTGTGCTTGGTTGCTACAGGGGAAACCACTCCAAGCTGGCTGTTGGCAAATCTTGCTGTTGGCAGTTGCACCTTTAGCGTTTGTCAGCATCAGGGCTTGTAATCAAATATCAGAGTAGGCAGGTTTGTCATTGTCATATTTCCACATGCCTTTCCATCTATCCTTTCTGCAACTCATTTATCTGTGATTTCTTGAGCTCTTGCTATATGTCAGATACCGTGTCCCTGTAGATGCTCAGTGCCCACATTCTACTCTGTTACAGCTTTTGAACTCTTAAGTCAGAATACCAAAATCCACTTGCTCTCACAGTTCCAGAGTATTCATAGTCCCATTCCCTCAATTAGCATCTAGGTGACTATTTAATAGGAAAATAATCTGATTTAAATAAGTAATGCAAAGGTAACTTAAGACCTTAGACCCAATAGAACTCTAGGTGACATTTTTGAACCATGAATAAATACCCTTGTTTAATCCATGAACTCAAATCTTTCTTAAATTCTTTTCACCATGTATTTTAGGAATATTTGTCAGCGTACATCTGTAAAGCTGCTTAGTTCTGCCCTAAAATGGATATTGGATTTTCCACAACCTTTTATTTTGTTTTATAACCTTTTTCTTTGGAATAACCTTGGGCAGAAAGACATGAATAAAGGAAATCAATCAGACCTGTTCCCTGTATGTTTAAGGATTTAAAGTATTAGCCATGTTTTGTTTTTAATTGTAGGTACCCTTTCATATTTGAAACTAATTAGGTAGAGATTTGGTATATTTTTTTCCTATTTGTTCCCAGATCTTTGATGGCTTGTTAATATGATGTAGTCAACTAGGAATATCTAGTTTTGCTTTCATAGTTTTAAAAACTAAAGTGCATGTTTCATCAAATTAAAGTGCCCCAAGAGTCAGTTAATATAAAGTAATATTTTACCAAGGTCATAAGTGATTTAATATGAAAGATCATATTTTATCGTAACCATAGCAGACTTAACAAAATCTAGGCAGACAAATTGCCAGTTTAGAAAGGATCTGAACTTATTTTTCCCAAAAAAACAAACCCCACAAGTTCGTGTATATGTGGGAGCAGGCATTATTTCATGGATCCCCAAGGTTGTGGATCTAGCAGCAGCTATTATAACATGCTTTGTTTTCATTATTGCAATGCTTAGCCAGTCATCTGAATTCTAGCCATTGCTGTTTATAGCAAGAAACAGCATCTCAGCTGAGGCAGCGCAGCTAGTCATACCTTTTTATTGATGTAATTTAACTTACTTTGGTTCCTTTCCTAGTGTCTAACATTTTGTGAAGCCCTAAATAATAAATAATTGGCTCGTATAACCCACTGCATCAACTTCACTCAGAGATTTGCTGCCTATGCAGTTCCTTAATTTTCACGTGTGAGAAATGTATTTTTCCTTTGTGAGCCCTAATGTTTCTCCATGTGTATACACGTCCATATGCTTTCTCCATGTGTATACACATCCATATGCTTTCTCCATGTGCATACATGTCCATATGTGTATGGATATGTAGGAGTGCCAGTGAGAGTTAAGCACGTCCTTAGGTAATTCCTGCGTGATATTCTGGAGAAGTACTTAAATATATAGGTACTAGTTGCCATGTTCTAAGATTGTCCTGTTTATGAGCAATATATTAGGGTTTTTTAATTTGTATCCATTTGGGTTATTTTTTTTTAGAGATTCTGAATGATTGGGATTCTGCATATTTCATGTCCTCAGTGAATACTTACTGACTACATAACTGATGAGTTGATTTTTCATAAACCAATGTAAATGGCTTTGATACTGCTAGAGATGATCATAATTATTGTGTGACAAGGCAGTCCTCATAGCCTCACCCTGTAACATAGATGGAAGTATTCCTACCTTACAAATAGGCCTTTGAAACTCAGACAATTAAACAACTTTGCCCAAATTCATGCAGTTTTTAAATGATCGAGGTACTTTATCAGAAGATTTTTATATGTATTATTTTATTTGATCCTTATAACATTTCTAAAGTAGTTGAACAAATCCTCATCTATTCCCATCCGAGAGCTGAGTGAAGAGGTGTAGTAACTTAACCATGGTCATTGCAATGGCCTAGATCAGTCAGGACTATCCTGAACCCTGATATTACATGTCGTTTGTAAAACTTGATAGGCCTGGCCAGGTGCAGTGGCTCACGCCTGTAATCCTAGCACTCTGGGAGGCTGAGGCAGGTGGACTGCCTGAGCTCACAGGCTCGAGACCAGCCTGAGCAAGTGCGAGACCCCATCTGCAAAAAATAGCCGGGCATTGTGGCAGGTGCCTATAGTCCCAGCTATTCGGGAGGCTGAAACAAGAGAATTGCTTGAGCCCAAGAGTTTGAGATTGCTGTGAGCTATGACACTACAGCACTCTACCAAGGGCAACAAAGTGAGATTCTGTCTCAAAAAAAAAAACTTTATAGGCCAGTAATGGCATTATTCACACTATTGTAGTGCCCCTATGGTAGTTTCCATTGCCTGGGTTTTGTCAGGCATTAAAAAATTGTCAGAATTAAAAAATTCTTCATTGTCTCTAAGGTAGAGTCCCTGCTTAAATACTTGGCATTCAAGTAAAAACTTTTGTAATAAGAAAAATGAACAGGTGGGGGGTGTGTGTGTGGAATAATGCCTTGTAGATCTGTTCTTGTCAACTCTCCACTTTCAATCTTTTAATAGTTTTCCCCAAGCTACCTTTCCCCAAGCCCCTGTTTTCCCTACACTGCTCCCCCATAAAATTCAAAAATCAATCTCAATTTCTTCTACCACTTAGCCCCAAATCCTTGCCACTAACCCTTTATATCAGGAAAATTGAACCACTTCACTGAAAGGCCCATCTTCTAATTTTCCTTTTCTGCTCCCTTTGTCTGAAATCTCCTTCCACTTGCGTCGTGTGGGAAGTGCTCATTACCATCCATGTTATAAACTCTCTAGTATCCTACTAGGCCATTTTCTCTTCTGTGAAGCTTTTCTTTCTTTTACCCTCCTGCACAGAGTTACTGTTCATGTTCTGTCCCTGACAAACTTGCTTTAAAAAAATAAGTGATTAACCAAATATATCAGAATTCTTACATTTCTGTTGTTATTTTGCATGAATGCCTCCCCTACTAAACTAAGAAGTTCCTTAAGGGCCTGAGACTGAAGTTTACTCATCCCTTTGTCCTAACATAGTGCCTCGCACATAACGTGGGCTCAGGAAAGGTTTGTGCCTAGAAGATAGATTGAATCGGTGATCTTCCTACTTGAAGACTAAGAACTCAAAACTGAAAAACATAGCCTGCCATTTAAAAGGAGAGGGGGGGTTCACATTTGTATCAGATAAAATTATTGTCTTCACTTATAAAATGTGTTTGGCCTTGTATGTGTCTAAGAAAATAATGCAGGGCATTTAGAAGTAGGATGAGGTTTAGGAGAAATTACACAGTAAATGAGTATTTTTCCCAAAACATATGCCTTTGGTAATAAGTTGTTATATGTTCTTGAGTGCTTTTATCATCCTCTAGTAAAACAGAACTGACAAATGTTTTCGAAGTGTTATTTAATTATTTCAGATACACTAGTGGCTTTGGATCTAATTACTGCCTTAGATATACTTCGGCTAATATAATCACAATGGCAGCACAGGACACATGGTTGCCGACTCAGAGGGATTGATGATAGGATGCCATTTAAATAGAGTTGAAAATAGAGGGAAAGGGGTGTGTCTTTATGCTATGTATAACTCAACCCTGGAGTTCTGACCCATTAACACTTTATTTTTCGTTTCATATAGTTATACATGCTATTAATTTAAAGAGTAAAATAGTTACTTAAGGTTTATTATGAAAAACAGTATGTCTCAAGTTCCCCAAAGGCAGCCACTTTTAACAATTTTAGTAGATTCTCTTAGTATCTGCCTCCAAATTACTAAATAACCTTTTTTTTTTTTTTAAGACAGAGTCTCACTTTGTCATCCTTAGTAGAATGCCGTGGCGTCCTAGTTCACAGCAACCTCAAACTCTTGGGCTTAAGCCATTTTCTTGCCTCAGCCTCCCAAGAGGCTGGGACTGTAGGCACCTGTCACAATACCCGGTATTTTTTAGAGATAGGGTCTCACTCTGGGTCGGGCTGGTCTCAAACCCATGAGCTCAGGCAATCTACCCACCTCGGCCTCCCAAGTGCTAGGATTACAGGCATGAGCATAAACCTATTGCCTGCTTTCTGGGAGGCAGAATGGTGGTAGTGTGGGGGAAGGAGACGGGAGGTCTTAGCCTTTAATTTGTATATGTTCACTTAATCACCTTGTTTTTGGTACAGTGCCTTTGCCCTTGATTATACCTGATGTTTCCCTCTCAGTTGTTGTCTGGTTCATGGAGTTGAGAGGGGAATCTGGGGATATAATTGTGTTACAGATTATCAACCCGTTTTCCTTTTCTTAACCCCAACTTTACTACCACTTCACTAAGTTACCTGGGGCCACCAGTTCTTGAGGCTTTGTGGATTTTTGAGATATAGCCTATATTGCCTCTCAATTTTCCTTACTCCTGACTTTGAGTTCAACTTTTCAATTCTGCTTAGAATTTAACTTGTCCATCTGCTTTTGAGCTTGCAAAATGTTGTTGCTGTTATATCTTCCTCACTTCTCTGTCTGTTGAATATGTATAGGGATTCTACCTCTGGTGTTACTGAGTTATCTCCTGTCAGATCAGCTCTCCCACAGATCAAAAACTATAAACTGTGAGTAAAAAAAATAATAATAATAACTGGGCCCAGTGTGATGGCTCACAACTGTAATTCCAGCACTTTGAGAGGCCAAGGTGGGAGGATCCCTTGAGGCCAAGAGTTCGAGATCAGCCTAAGCAACAGTGACACCCTGTCTCTACAAAAAAATTTGGCCAGATGCGGTGACTCATGCCTGTAATCCTAACACTCTTGAGAGGCTAAGGCAGGTGGATAGCTTAAGCTCACAAGTTTGAGACCAGCCTGAGCAAAAAGCAAGACCCCATCTCTACTAAAAAGAGAAAAATTGAGGCAAGAGGATCACTTAAACCCAGGAGTTGAAGGTTGCTGTGAGCTATGACGGTACGGCACTCTACCCAAGGCAACAGCTGGAGACTCTGTCTTAAATAAATAAATAAATAAATAAATAAATAAATAAATAAATAAATAAAATACCTGAAGACACTGGAGAATGACCAAAAGCAGCCTATTAACTGGGGAAGAGTCCAACTTGAAGGAAGGGAACAATACTTGTTGGGTGTCATCTGTATAGCTGTGCCATGCAGGACAGCTAAAATTCTCACAGATACTCATGTTTTTTTCTGGCTTGAAAACCAGAGAACAGAATTCAGGACAGCTACTGGAAAGAGAAATCTGGAAAGGTGAGAACTAGAAAGTGTAGCCTCAAATTCTCTGACCAGATCTCTAACTGACTCATGAACCACACATGCACATTCTAGACTCTGAGAAACCCCCACGATAGGAGAGTCTGCAGTTTGAGTTCAGCTAAGTGAGTCCTGCTAAATAAAACAAACAAAAAAAAAGCACTGCCACAATGTCTAGGATAAAATCCAAAATTGTTTGACATACAAAGAAACAGGAAAATGTAAACCATTCTCAATAGAAATTAATCAATGAAAACCAAGCCCCAAGATGACCCAAATGTTTGGGACTAGCTGACAGTAATTTTAAAATAGCTATTACAACTATGATCAATTATGTAAAAGAAATATGCTTTAGTTAATGTAAATAAATATAGGAGCTCTCAGCAAAGCCCCAAATATATATATATATATGTATATACAAACAAATAGTAATATTAGAACTGAAAAGTATAATATCTAGAATAAAAGTAAAACATCTTTATGGATTTAACAACCAAAGAGAGATTATAAAATAAAGAGTATCTACGTGAATAGCCAATGCAATACTGTAAAATAAGAAAAAATCCAGAGGTATCACTTTATCAGACTTCAGACTATCAAGTCTATACTACTCAAAACATCATAACACCGTCCTAAAAATAAAGACATAGACCTGTAGAACAGAATAAGGAATCTAGAGATGAAACCAGCCTCATATTGCCATTTGATCTTTGACAACACAAACAGAAGCATACACTAAGAGAAAGAATCCTTATTTAATAAATGGGAATAATTAATTATTATCCCAGTGCTGGGATAACTGGTTAGCCACATGCAAGAGACTGAAACTGGATCCACCCCTCTCACTACTGAGAAAAATTAACTACAGTGGATAAAAGATTTAAATCAAAGACATGAAACTATAAAAACCCTAGAAGAAGGTATGGGAAAAACTCTTGATTTTATCAGTCTAAGGAAGAAATTAATGAAGATGACCCTATTGGCAATTGAAGCAAAAACAAAAATAATAAATGTGACCTGGTCAGGGTGGAGTTTCTGCACAGCAAAGGACACAATCAACAAAGTAAAACAACAGCCTACAGAATGGGAAAAGATATTTGCATGCTACCCATCTGTCGAAGGGCTGATAATAAGAATCTACAAAGAACTCAAGCAAGAGAAAAGAACAAACAACCCCATTAAAAAGTGGGCAAGAGACATGAATAGGAACTTTTCTCATGAAGATAGACCGGTGGTCAGTAAACACATGAAAAAATGCTCATCCTCTCTAATCATCAGTAAAATGCAAATCAAAACCACATTGAGGTATCACCTAACCACAGAGAGAATGGCTTACATCAGAAAGCCCCAGGACTACAGATGGTGGTGTGGATACAGAGAGAAAGGAACACTTACTTATACACTACTGACGGGACTGCAGACTGGCACAGCCTCAGTGGAGGGCAGTATAGAGCTTCCTCAAAGAACTAAAAGTAAGCCTACCATTTGATCCTGCAGTTCTGTTACTAGGAGTTATCCAAAGGAAAAAAAGGCATTCTGCCATAAAGACACTTGTGCTCGAATGTTTATAGCACCACAATTCACAGTCACAAAGATGTGGAAACAACCCCCTGCCCTTCAGTGCAGGGATGGATTAATAAATTATGGTGTGTAGTATATGTACACCATGGAATATTGTTCAACCATAAAAAGATGGAGATTATATAACTTTTGCAACAATCTGGATATAATTAGACACCATTTTCCTAAGTGAAATATCACAAGAATGAAAAAACAAACATCACATGTATCCAGTACTAAATTGGAACTAGTGTATTAACACCTAACATGAGTAAAAAACTCAATGAAGTTCAAGTAGAGGGAGAAGGGAAGAAGTGGGAGGGGGTTAGGAAAATTCCTAATGAGTACATTGTGTGGTCTATGGCACACTTCCTGGGTATGGAACACACCTACAAATCAGACTTTAACCTTACATATGCAAGCTATGGAATCTAACTGCACACCCACATTAATTTGAAATTAAAAAAAAAAAAAAAGAAAGAAAGAAAAAGAAAAGTAATCTGAAGAAAAAAGATAACCAGGCACGCTGGGAGACTCACATTTGTAATCCTAGCACTCTGGGAAGCTGAGGCTGGTGGATTGCTTGAGCTCAGGAGTATAAAACCAGCCTGACCAAGAGTGAGACCCTGTTTCTACTAAAAATAGAAAAAGTGGCTTGGCACATGTAGCTCAGCAGCTAGGGCACCAGCCATATACACCGGAGCTGGCGGGTTCGAATCCAGCCTGGGCCTGCCAAACAATGACAACTACAACCAAAACATAGCCAGCCACTGTGGCAGGCATCTGTAGTCCCAGCTACTTGGGAGGCTGAGTCAAGAGAATCACTTAAGCCCAAGAGTTGGAGGTTGCTGTGAGCTGCGACACCATACCACTCTACCGAGAGTGACAAAATGAAACTCTGTCTCAAAAAAATAAATAAAAATAGAAGTAGCCTGGAACATCATGGCAGGTGCCTGTAGTTCCAGCTACTCAGGAGGCTGATGCAAGACCATTACTTAACCCCAGGAGTTTGAGGTTACTGTGAGCTATGATGGCACAGCACTCTACCCAGGGTGACAGACTGACTCTGTCTCAAAAAAAAAAAAAAAAAAATTGAGCCAGGCAAGGTGACTTACGCCTGTAATCCTAGCACTCTGGGAGGCTAAGGCAGGTGGATAGCTTAAGCTCCTGAGTTCAAGACAGCCTGAGCAAAAGCAAGATCCTGTCACTACTAAAAATAGAAAAACTAAAGCAGCAGGATCGCTTGAGCCCAAAAGTTGGAGGCTGCTGTGAGCTATGATGCCATGGCACTCTACCCAGGGTGACAGCTTGAGCATCTGTCTCAAAAAAAAAAAACAGGAGAGAAAAGAATTAAAATTCGTAAGACACAGAGTCATAGAATTTAGAAATCAGACACATTTCCTCCAACTTTCAACCCTATCTAAATGCTCTTCTACAGTATCATAAGAGACATTCGTTGTGCTTCTTAAAACCCTAATTGAGACCAGACACAGTGGCTTACACCTGTAATCCTAGCACTCTGGGAGGCCAAGACAGGTGAGGAGTTCAAGATTGACCTGAGAAAGAGGCTGTATTTACTATAAATACAAAAATATTAGCAGGATATGGTGGCACACACTTGTAGTCTCAGCTACTCGGGAGGCTGAGGCAGGAGGATTGCCTATGTCCAGGAGTTTGAACTTGCAGTGAACCATCATGTTACTACACTCTAGCCTGGGAAACAGAGCAAGACCCTGTCTCAAAAACAAAACAAAACAAAACAAACTAATTGATAAAGAATTTGTTACTTTCTGAGGCAGGGCCTGTGGCTCAGTGAGTAGGGCACCAGCCCCATATACCGAGGGTGATGGGTTCAAACCCAGCCCTGGCCAAACTGCAACAACAACAAAAAGATAGGCAGGTGTTATGGCGGGTGACTCCCAGCTACTCAGGAGGCTGAGGCAAGAGAATCGCCTAAGCCCAAGAGCTGGAGGTTGCTGTGAGCTGTGACGCCACAGTACTCTACCAAGGGCGATAAAATGAGACTCTGTCTCTTAAAGAAAAAAAAAAGAATTTGTTACTTTCTGAAACAGTCCATACATTTAGTTGTCTATGACTTTAAAAAGAAATAGATTGGGAAAAAAACAAAGAAAAAATGTCCTTCATGTTGCACCAAAATTAGTCTGCCCATAATGTTTACCTGTACATATGTGCTATAAAGAAGGTAAATAGAATGTGTAGCAGCAGCAGTGTTTTATATGTTTGGGATTTTAAATCAGATGGACCAGAGTTTGAATATCATCTTGGCTGTGTACTAGTTGTGTGACCATCAGGAATTGCATAATCCTCTGAACCTCAGTGTCAGTCATCTGTGAAGCAAAGATAATACCTTGATGGTTTGGTGAACTTTAAGTAAGGTAAGATACAGTACTAAAGAAAATGACAAAGAACTTGCCATATAGAAGTCGATCATTAAATGATTTCCATTCTTAGTAGTTCAATCAGGGAAAGCTGCTCAGGGTATAACACTTAGACTGAAACCTGAACAAAGGGTAAGAGTTTAATAGAGAAGCTACTGTCTTAGTCATTTGGGGGCTGCTGTAACAAAAGTACTATAGACTGAATGGCTTAAACAAAGATATTTATTTCTTGAAGTTCTGGAGACTAAGGAGTCCAAGAGCAAGTTGCTGTCATATCCAAAATGCCTTCTGAGGTTAAGCTGTATTCCTGCGATTCTGTGTCTAACCAAGGCTCTTGCTATCATCTGGGTGTAAACCTTGCATCAGCCTTTGCTACAAAAGCCTGTTCCATAGGAAGGACCCTGAAGCAGACCCTTTCTTGAGTCACCGGTTTTCATCTGAAGCCTTATCCAGAGACTTTCCCAGTCATGTTGAGCACTGTGAGACCGTCTTCATTCACATGAAGCTTTGGTGCTGCTCCATGGCCTTTCAGGGCATCCTCACCCAAAAACGGACCCTACAGGCACATCAGGGCACAGCTTGCCAGCCCCTTGCTAACTTCCTGGTAGTCATAAGAACTCATTCCTTCTCTTTCTCTTAACTAAAGTCTCCCTTCCATTGGAGACTTATTTTCTAACACCCTACAAGAACAAAAAGGTGATGGAGGTGAAGGGAAGAATGGAAAGTTTGTCCGTGTCTCCAGAACATTACTTTTCTCCCTCCCTGTATAAAACCATTGTCCTTTGAGGCTGCTTAACTGTTCAGCCATCTGTCATACTAGTCACTGTCATCTGACATGCTCGTTACTCCTTTGGGACACTCAGAATTTGGAAACTTCCTTCTAGGCTGTGACTCCTCGGTGAGCTCCATTACAGTGGTCTCATCCCTTGTCTCCCCCACAGCAACCCACCTGCTGTTTCACATATTTTTGTGTCTGGGCATTTGTTCATGCAGTTTCCTCTCTCAGGAAAACTATTTCCCTGCCCTACTAAAATCCAAGCAGTAAAGCATAATCCAGGCAGGTTATCACTTCTTTCCAAACTTTCTTGTCTCCATGAGACTTGCTTGGGTGTGCCTTCCCTGTGTTCCTGTAGTTTCCTGTAATGTGCTACTTACTATTCTTTAATATAATTATGTATCTGATTTTTAAATGTCTTTTCCATTATATTATGATTACTTTAAAAGCAGGAACTCATGTACTCAGCCCTGCTATGAAACTGATTTATGGCTTTCGTATGAAAGCTATAACCCAGTTATAACCTAAGAATATGGGGAAGAGGGGAGGGAAGGGAGAGAGGGGGGAGGATGGGCAGAGGGAGGGTGATTGGTGGGATTACACCTGCGGTGCATCTTTCAAGGATACATGCAAAACTCAGTAAATGTAGAATATAATTGCCTTAACACTAAAACTAAGAAAACGCCAGGAAAAAAAAAAAAAAAAAGAAAAGAAATTAACAAACACTTGAATCACATTAGAGCCAAAGGCAGAAGCACGTTTTCCTAATATACAACTAGGAAATGATTTTGCAATCAGAAAAGCCATTATTGAGACGTGACTGTCTTCCAAACTTAGTGTTTTTCTCTTTCTTTAACCTGAATGATCTTCCCAAACAGTTAAATTTAAGTGAGATTTGCTGTAAGATCCACTATAATATCATGTCACCCAATCGACTCAGGAACCACACTTCTTCCTGCCCTAAGTTGGTGGGTGGCATTCATTTCACTGAGTGTGAATTCCTATCATGTACGTCTTTAAAGTGGAAGATCTGGCAGGTCCTCTCTGAGGACCTGGAATGTTTCAACATTTCTAAAACTGGTGAAAAACATCTACATCCAAATGACAGTTGTCCAATCAAAGCATCCTTTCAATAAGTCAGTCACCTACCTGCATAATCTGGCACTGGGTTTTTGTTTTGTTTTTTTTTTCCACTTTGTAAAAGTAGCTGATGGTAATATCTAGGAGGAAAATTTTAAGTTACCTCTCCTCTCAGTACAGCAATCCAAGGATGCCAGTACTGTGCCTTCAGATGCTCATATCACATACGTGCCCCAAACAATCACAGCATCCAATTTTCATCACCGTATCATTGAACTTGTTCACACAGGTAGTTTTGTCTCATCTTTCAACCTTTATCCTCCCAAACATTTGAGGGCTGACAGTTTTATTTCCTTATCACATTATGTCAGTTCTTTGCAAGCAAGATGTAGCGGGTATGTGAACATCTTGGGGATAATTACTCTTCTAGTAATTTACAGCACTAATGATACTTTTCCAGTTTTTTATGGTGCAAGTGTTTAATGCTTTATTAATTTTGTACTTGGTCTTTTCCTTGATAATTTTGCTCCTATCTGAGACTTTTACAGGTCTATTGCTTGTACTGTTCCTTTGAAGAATGTTTGCAACTACAAAAGAAAGAAAATGATATGGTAATACTGCAAGGGCAGGTACTGGCCTTTATAAGGAAGAGTATATATTATAAAACTTTTTTCTGTCTTTGCTGAAATAGGATGTTAAAAAATCAGTAGTATTTAAGGAGTAGTATTTAAGCTACTTAAGGAGTATGTATCCCAAGGGTATATATCAATCAAGATGACTTCAGTAGGCTAGTATCTCATTGACAGACTATGTCAGAGAAAGTCAAGACCCTTCAGCACGAAGGATCCAAATTTGCTAGGTAGAGAGACTAGGTTACACATCAGTGTGAGCTGTTACAACTCTGTTTTTTGCTGCAATGTTTTTGCCTTTTTCAGAATGTCATATAAATGGAGTTATACAATATGTTGTCTTTGGAGCATGACTTATTTCACTTACAAAAAATGCACATAACAGTCATTTGTGTTGTTGCATGAATAAGAAGTTTGTTCCTTTTTATTGCTAAATAATATTCCATTCTGGGAATTACCACAGTTTGTTTCTCCATTCACTTGTTTAAAGGCGTATTTCTTGCTTCTAGTCTTTTTTGTAATTTCAAATAATTCCACTATAAAAAATCATCTACAGTAGGGGCAGCGCCTATAGCTCAAAGGAGCTGGCCCCATATGCCGGAGGTGGTAGGTTCAAACCCAGCCCCAGACAAAAAATGAAAAAAAAAAAAAAAAAAAAACCCAAAAAATCATCTACAGGTTTCTATGTGAATATGAATTTTCATTTCACTTAGGTAACTAAGTACCTGGAAGGAGGATCACTGAGTCAAATGGTGAGTGTACGTTTCACCTGACTAGATACTGCCAAAATGTGTCCCAAAGCGACTGTGCTATTTAGCATTCTAAAAGCAATAAATGAACATTTTTACTGCTCTGTATTTTCACCAGGATTTGATATTGTCAGTTTCTTTTACAATTTTTTTTTTTTTTAGCCATTTTAATAGTTGGGTAATAACATCTTATGGTCTTGATTTGTGCTTCCCTAAAGGCTAATGAAGTAGGACACCTTGTCCTGTGCTTACCTGTCTCCTTATCTTCCTCGATGAAGTCCAGGTTCAGATGTTTTGCCTGTTATTTATTGACCAGTTGTTTACTAATTGTTGAGTTTTAAAGTTTCTTCCTAACAAGTCCATTAAAAGTTACATGATTTGCAAATGTATTTTTCCTGTCAGTGGCTTATCTTTTCATTCTCATAACAGTGTCTTTCCAATAGCAATACTTTTAGTTTTTGTGTAGTCCGATTTACAATTTTTCGATAGCTTGTGGCTTGGGGGATTACCTAAAAATTCATCACCCATCTTGATGTCATGCATGTTTTTGTTCTAACTTGGAGTTTGATAGTTTTATGCTCCCTGTTTAGGTCGATGATCACCTTTGAGTTAGTTTTTATATATTCTATGACATTGGTGTCAATTATTTGTCCATGTGGATGCCTAATTGTTGCAGCACCACTTGTTTAAAGAATTCTTTTTTCCCACTAAATTGCCTTTATTGTAACAGTTCAATTGACCATGTTTGTGGGGGTTTATTTCTGGGCTCTTTATTTAGTTTCATAAATTTACATGTGTATTCTTTCACTAAAACTATACTTTTTTGAAGACTGTACTTTATAGTAAATCTTAAAATCAGAAAACAAGTTCTTCCTTGGGGAGAATAAATCCTCTGACTTTGTCCTTCTCCTTATTTTGGCTCTTTTAGTTCCTTTGCCTTTCCATGTAAAATTTAGAGTCAACTTATTATTATTTTCAAAAGACCACCCAGCTGGTCCCAGATGCAATGAAGTCTTAACGTGAGTATTTGGTGAAGATGTCCGATGATTCCCACCTGTAATCTCAGCACTCTGGGAGGTCGAGGCGAGTGGATTGCTGGAGCTCAGAAATTCAAGACCAGCCCGAGCAAGACTGAGACCCAAGTCTCTGCTAAAAATAGAAAAACTAGCCAGATGTTGTGGTGGGTACCTGTAGTCCCAGCTACTCGTGAGGCTGAGGCAAGAGGACTGCTCAAGCCCAAGAGTTTGAGGTTGCTGTGAGCTGCAGGGATGCCATGGCACTCTACCCAGGGTGACAGAGAAACTCTATCTCAAAAAAAAGTTGGATGAGCAATCAGCTGACTTGGTGCATTTTAGATCTTGTCATTTTAAACAAAATGGGGCATATTCACCATCTATTGCAGAACTTCTGAAAGTGTACATGTATGTCGCCTATAGTTCATGAGCTAGTTCTAGGTGGTACAGGATCAAACATCTTACCCTTGGCATTGATATAGTATTTTCCAATCATTGCATAATGACCTTGAGTGACACAGAGACTTGGGGAAGGAGGAAATGAAAAAGAGAGAGAAGGTGCCAGAGGAAGAAAAAAAAGAGGTAGGAAATCCATCTGGAGCTAAGTGTTTGACTCCCAGGACAATGATGGTTGTGAGCTGTGAGGGCAGGGTAGAGTGTGTGTGTGTGTATGTGTGTGCATGCGTGTGTGTGCAAGTGCTTGTGTGTGCATATGGACACATGCATGTGCATTCACATGTGCCTAGAGGAGAGGGCTGATAAGCAAAATGCCCAGGAGGGAGCTGGACTCCAGCAATTCATACCAACCTCTCAGTCCCCCCATGATACCTGAGGATTCTAACTGGAGCCCTCAGCACCCCAGTGCAGTACACCTGTTCAGAGTAAAGGAAAAGAATGCTTAGGAAGACATACGGAGTAGGAATTGATCCAGAAACAGAGAAACAGGTGGTGCAGTTATGAGTGGGAGAGGCAGCTTCACTAAATACAATCTGACGGGGAGCTAGAAGGTAGCTGAGCATCTGGTGACATGAGCTTGGCAGGACAAGTCATGGTGACTACCATCTTGGACTGGAAGTCCAAGACACTGGGATTATCATCCTGAAGTGCAACAAAACCACTCTGAAATCTGGGGCAAATCAGTTTGTCTCCTCTGCTATAATCAGGCATAGATTTATTATTCTTTGTTATTGATTATTTTTAATTAGCAATTGCATTTCTTCATAATATTTATAGTAACCTTGTTTGCATGGTGATGACATTGATTTTATATCTATGTCTGGGATGTATGGTTTTCTTTAAAGTAACTTTATTAAAAGAAAAATATATAGATGAACATTAGTATTAAGAAAAAAGTTAAATGAATCGCCTACAATGTAATCAGTAACCGTATGAATCATGGAACTTGCGTGTCTGGGTTGAAATCCATGTTCTATACCACTTACTGATTGTGTAATGTTGGGGGAGCTGCTCAGTGTCTCTGGGCCTCAGTTTCTGCATCAGGACAATAGGAGTAACCATGGCACCAACATCATAGCAGTGATGTGATTCATGAGTTATTACATCAAAAGTTTATAGAAATATTCATGTGTTGTTTTATATTTGTATATGGATATCATTAAAACTGATTAAAAGGTTAATAGAACCGAAAACACTTGTCCAATTCCATACCCTTGTTCCAGAGAGATTTAGAAGTCATGTAGGTTGCTCAACTTCCCAAGCCCAGCACGTGCGTTAGAATCTGATTTTCTTGTGCCTCACTCCCATATTCTCATCTCACCTATTGGTTTTTCATCATTGCCTACAACTTGCCACGGCCACCTGAGCAGGCAAAATACAGCGCTGCCGTGCTGTGACCTTCACACAAAGGAGACCATGTCAACGTCACAGACAGAAAAGCTGCATACACAATTCTGACATGAGGACACTTCAGGGGCTAATACACAGTGGAGGTGTATTAGGAGAGGTAAGAAAGGGAAGGAGGGAGAGGGTGGGGGGGTCAAGGGGCGTGGTACACCTTCTTGGCGTGGAACACAAATATAAGAGGGTCCATATTTAACAAAAGCAATCAGTGCAACCCGGTTCTATGTACCCTCAATGAATCACCAACCATTAAAAAAAAAAAAAAAAAAAAGACGAAGACTGAGTCAGCCAGGTTCACTGACACAGTGGTCAAAACAGAGGACAAATGAGAAGAGAAGTTCTGTGTCCCGACATCCATTCAATCACAAGACACATGGCAATTTCTAAGAAGCCTTGAAATACAGGGTCACTGTTCCGGCTAGCCTGTAATCATTACTGGAATGAATGTGAGTTCCTCCAGGAGTAAGATTGTGTGCTGTTCATTTTGTGTGCCAGCCCACGGCTAGCCTTGAGTAATGTAGATGTGGAATAAATGGTTTTTATACTTCCTCACCACAATCTTTAGTAGATATTTTTTTCTGACTTTCAGTTTGCAAGTGGAAATACTTGGCCAGGGTCACCAATTTAGCTAATGATAGAGTCAGACTCCTGCTTACTGGGACCTTGGTCTGTTTAGTGGCAGGTAAGATACTGAGATCTCCCCTCTCTCACCTCCCTGACATCTTTCTTCAAATGTCAGTTTCCCAATAAGGCCAATCATGACCCTCCCAACTACACTTCCTTCTCCAACCATTCACACTATCTGTGGGCTCTTCACAGCATTTATTACCTTCTAAAAGGATCTAAAATTAACTTAACTTGTAGTAGTTTTAATTTGCTGTTGATCCAGAATGTAAGCAGAAAGACTTTTCTCAGCTTTGGTTCCAGAGGTTTTCAAGACTGACTTTCATTAAGTAGATAGGTAAGAATTTTTTGCTGAATAAATTAAAAGTTATAGGTCTCTGGACCCAAAAGAACAAAACACCTTTTCAGTCACAAGCCTAATCGGGTTTCAGAATATATATAACAGTAGCCTTTTATCCTTTTCAATATTATAAAATCCTTTAACCTAATCAATGAGCAGAAAATTAGTAGTGCTGCTACTTCATTGCAAGTTATGTAGCACACTGAGCTATTTGGCAGCAAATGACTCTAAAATGTAATATATGGTAACATATGTAAAGTGGATAGTGACTGATTTTCAAAACATTATTCATACATGTGTGACTTTAATTAGGAAGCTATAATAGATACATTATGAATTTTCATGAAGAAGAAAGCCGGCGTCTGGACTTGAGATTCTACACAAAGAGAAAGCTGGGTTTTCACCTCCTTTTTACGGAGTCTACAAAATCTAAATTTCTTTCCATCAGAATTTCCTCAGAAATAGCAAAATAAAACCCTACACTGTAAAATCAATAAGCTGTCACCACCAATTTTAACACTAGTGATTCAAAACTTATAAAGAAGGACCACAAATCTGTATTTTTAAGTTTTCTCACTGAGCTATAATATGAAAATATTTCCTGTAAGTTATTGCTTTATATATGCACGTATTTTCAAAAGATAGTACTTGTTACAAGTATATTTATCTGAAGACGTTCATCTTTTCTATTGTTTCCTTAAAATTATTATCAACTATAAACCTTGTAGGATTTGAGTTCTTTAGCATTGTCAAAATACTTTAAGAAATATTATTCTCTAAATTTATATAAAATATTTGAAGAAATTATAATGTTATATTCAAGTTGCATAAAGAATTTTCTATCACATGTCAATAGATTTTGACATTTTCAAAATGTACATAAAGGCAGTAACTTTTAATCCACTAACATTTCTACTTAGCTCCTAGAGCATTTATATTTTACATAATGAAATAATTTCTGAGTGTCTTATAATTGTTCCTTTAATTAATCATCTCCCCAAGAATTTTGAGATCTCCTAGAAGATAATCTACTGAAAGAAATTTTTGTCCTCATTTTGGTATTAAACATAAAATAGACATTCAAAAATATTTGTTTGATTCAACGATTGGAAATTTATTTGAATCCTGCCAACTCACCGCAAATAGTTATACATATGCATATAAAAAAGCAAGGGCCATTATCATAGGCCAAGTAAATATTATTTAAGTCAAGTAAATAAGTAATTGTTCCAAGAAGCAAAAAGGATTTATTTTCTTCTTTTTTGTTAAATATTAATTAATTCAACTTTGCCTTTTTGAAAAATTATAGAATGCATGTATATGGCTTTGGTTAAATATACATATTTGTATGTATTGTGTTAGATACATTAGCACATGCTTTATTTTTTTCCCTAACAATATCTTAAAACCATCATTCTACTTTATAGAACACAAACTTGAGGCTTAGAGAAGTATAATTAATTGTCTAAGTTCTTAGTGGCAATGACAATCAAAGTTGAGATTTAAATGCAATTCTATAGAAAACAAATTCAATTATCTTTCCAAAGTAACACAGGTGAGTTTTTACAAGAATATTCCACCTTCAAACTGAAAGTCATTATTGATGTACACAATGTATGTATATAACAAATTAGAGTCTATTACATAGGACAGAGCAGCCTCTGAACATAGATAAACATGTTCAGATGGGATACAGAGTAATGATCACACAGGTACAGAGTTGCTTTATATACAGGCTGTCTGTAAAGTACGTGTGCAATTTGAAATATCTTAATTAATTTTAATTAGTATTTTAAATTGCACACAAAATTACGAACACCAATATATGCATCAACTGAAAGAGTTGCATTTTAGCCCTTTATAATGCAGCTCTTAACTGGAATAGAAAGATGCCAATTATTTTTTATAACAGGAAGGATCAGATAATTTTAATTCATCTTTTACTTTGCTTCTGCTCTTAATATTTTTCCTGTCTTGAACTACGAATTAGTAATGTTTATGTTTATGGCTGAGCATTATAAAAAAATCATGTCAGAGTCCAAGTTCAACTTTATACTGTTTAGGTTGGTCATTATTTGCCATGTGTTAGAGATCTGATAGATATTTATATATTTACTTTACACGGAGTCAAGGTTATATCGTGAGTTTTCACTGAAACTAAGATGGCTAAGTCAATTACAGTGCTCCATTCAAACCCGTGTGAATTATATTGCTGATTTTAAATGAGCTTCCATCCAGGCTGTCTAAGCACATGTTCCTTCGGCTCTCTGGTGTCTCTCATTTTATTGTACCTTCAGGAATTAAGAAAATCAAGTTGACTGCTCAATTTCATGCATTCTCTCCATAAGTAGCCACTGTAATAAATGTTCACACATAAAGATTCATCCACCTCTCCATATACAGTAGGATTCATGAAAGACAACTCCACCATTTTTATTATTACAAATAAAATTGAAAATGCCCACTTCTGGGTTTGCTTTTTTTGTGACTATAAAGGCCACCAGTGTAGGGATGCGTCTTTTTGGTAAAGCTCATAATCTCTAATTCATCTTCTCCAATTCTGAAAAAATAGGCACCAAGGGGGGTCTGGTTTACATGACTGGAATAGGACAATGGCTCTAATCTGCAATCTTCTGTTTTGTTTCCACTGTTCAAAGATCATTTTCTATTTTAACTTGACTGTTTTTCCTTTTCTCTTGGTACAAAGCTGTTTTGATTGCAGGAGGATGAGATGAGGGTGGTGGTAGTTGTGGGGGTAATGGTGTGTGTGTGTGTGTGTGTGTGTGTGTGTGTGTGTGTAGGAGGTGGAAGAGAGGGGGATGGGAGAAAACACTCATGAGCTATACACATATGTGTTAATCTGCTTATAAACCTAACAGATTTTTCAGCTGAAATTTGGCCAATGTTAATTGTACATGCTGAATTCATGCTGGGAAAATCTCCTTGGGGGGAAAAAAAATAAAGACAGAAAGCACAGCCGGTCGGTTATGTAAGATGTTTATTTTCATCCAGTCCAACCCACCATAGGCAGTACAGAAAATAGGCCAGTGCTTCTGACCGGTGACATCACCTCTTCATCAGGGAAAGCGGGAAAGGCTGATCACCATATTGTTAGTAAAGAGGATAATTTCCTTTCACAATTGTTTTTCTTGTGGAAACCTTTATTTCTGGAGATAGTGATCTCATCTCCCTGTGATGTTTATTTCTTCAAATTCTAAATAACAGGGGAGCTACCTGAATTTCTTGTACTATGCACGTAAACACTTATTTTAGCACTTTCTCTTCAGATTGAATTATTTTAGCAGTATATTGACCATTCGAAGGTAATTGTGGAGGGAGAAGAGATAATCATCCTGATATTTAATTTTATGTGGTGTGTCATGTAGCACTGAGTAATCTTCTTTGCAGAATGCTTCCTTTTCTTAAGCTGCTTCACAGGTATACAGTATTTGGGTAGATGGGCATTGTGTTTATTATGTGAATGTTGAGAATTAAATGCACAATTTTAAAAAATATTTTGTGTATCTCATTATGTTATAGACATTTTTGCAATTTATATATAGTAAAGTAGGTGACATTGTGTGTGTGTGTGTACAGCTTTTATCTATTAATTTAGAAGAAATCTAAAAACATAATACTGTTTAATTTAAAGGCTGGTTCAGCTGCTAGAAAATATACCACAATAAAATTGACCATACTATGATTTTGTTTATGACAGCTTTGGAAAAATGACTTTTTTCTGTTAAGGGACTATCTTCAGGATTATTGTAATTCACCCAGTTTTTTTGTAAATACATGCAGTAAATTTGCCTATTCTTGTTTTATTCTCCCTCTAGAGGAAATCGGTGGGTATTACAATTCAAACTTAAAAAAATGTATTATGTCAGTATGTCTAATTTACATACAACACAATCAAAAGAATAATTCTTTGACATCATTTATATTCATAACTCAGTCCTAGAAGCTATTATCTTAAGTAGCTCTAAGTTTGCAGCACCTTTTCCTTAAGCCAGAGTGTAATATTTTAATATTATTGTATAATAAGAATTTTTTTTTTTTTATGAAATGAAAATCTTAACCTGGTGAAGAGCAGTTGTATTAGGAAAGATGGGTGTAGTGAAAAGTTTATAATTTTAGTCTCTAATATAATGAATGGTGTGCATTTGTGGTTTTAAAAGTCTGATTAGTGTCTTCTGAGAGCCACATTACATCTGCTGTGTGGTCTTTGGGGACCCTGGTGACATTTAATGTTATGTAAACTAAATATCACAATAAAAGGTATGCAAACACAACAGTCAAATATTAGAATTGGATCAAAAGTAATCATAGACATTGGCCTTGAAGATGAGTACAGGAAAGGGCTCCTTTTTCTGCTTTCTAGAGACATGAAAATGGTTTGATTTAGGGAGGTTGTATAATCTCTCAGAGCCTGTTTTCTGTAGCAGTGAAATGGGAATAATTATATCTCCCTCTATCAGTCTGAGGCTCAAATAAAATGTGTAAGATGCCTACTACGTAGCTGACTGAGAGTAAACTATTTTTTCTCTTCTGTTGCTGTAATAAAAATTCTCTGGTTTGAGCTGGCAAGCAACCATAAAAATTACCTAAACCTTTCAGGAATTTCCCCTTGTGTCTTGATAAATTCTCTTCCACGCTCTATACTTTCAATTTCAGAGTCATGGCATGACACTCTCTTTAAAAATCTGTTGCAAGACACTCATAGAAATGCCAATTGTAGTGGACAGTCTACAAAGAAATCTGTGAATCTGTGTTTCAGGGTTGTGCTGTGGGGCTGAGTTTGCGGGGCAGTGGGGGGAGGGATGTTGAAGGAAAGGGAGAAACAGGCAGCTCTTTATGTTTTGACCTAGAAAGAAGTTCAACATGTACAGTTTAAAAGAGCAGGATGTAGTAGAGTGAAGTAGTACCTATCCTATCTACATTTTAAAAGTCTAAAACATTGTGTATGAAACTAACTGCTGAAAGGCACGTTTAAGTAGGACTTTGGACATTTTTCCTTTCTACTGCTTGAATAAAAATATTTTCATAGATCATATACACAGAAAAAACAAAGTAAATCTTTTTCCCACTTCTGGACTCTAAGACTTTAGTTCCCCTCCCTCCCAAAGATACCCAGTGTTTACATTTTATTTTATTATTTTCTTAATAATTTTCTAGGCACGATGTATATGTGTGTGTATGTGATTATATTGTATTCAATTCTTTTTATTTGCGTTCTACACAATCTCTGTGAACATTGAACTAGCTACTACTGGACCATTGCTCCTCTGGGAAATACAGAGTCAGTTTCCCAACAGCCT
Organism: Loris lydekkerianus; assembly: GCA_963574355.1. Taxonomy (NCBI): domain Eukaryota; kingdom Metazoa; phylum Chordata; class Mammalia; order Primates; family Lorisidae; genus Loris; species Loris lydekkerianus. The sequence continues at coordinate 33,828 of CAUYPK010132556.1, forward strand.
CTGGTCACAATATTGTCACCATGTGATCAATACATAATCTTGTGTTATGGGTGTTTCTGTTTAAAGACATTCATGATTCATTAACATTGAATTCACAGCCAACAGCTCCTAATTCCTGCCTGAACAATGTTTATCTAACACGTACTTTCTCCATAAGAAGCATCACAGCCTTCTTGTGCTTGAGAAAAGTACATAGGACTACAGTTGGGGGCAATTTTAAGTAGTGAAATCATGGACAAAAAGCACAAAACTGAGAAAAATCTGGCACTAAATAGACTGCAGAAAGGACACTGGTAAGATTAATAGTATGGAAGCTGAAATAAGAAGACTTAACATCTCCCTGTTTGACCAGAAAGTTCTTCGAGCGTTGATTTTGGAGTTATAGATAAATTTTAGCAGGTAGACAAATCCACGAATAATGAGGATTGACTGTATTCACATCTGTATGAATTTATATGTACGTGTGTATGCATATATATCCTTTTATCATACACTAGTAATATACACTATTCTGATCGTGGCTTTATGGTACTGTTCAGTGGTTAACAGTGCAGGGTCTGAAGTCAGAGTGTCTCAGATCAAATTCTAAAACTGCCCTTCACTAGCTGTGTTTACCTTGGGCAGGTCACCTAACTTTTCTGTGCCACTGTTTACTTATCTATAATAGGGGAATTATAATTCCATCTACTTAATAGACTTACTGTGAAGATCAATTAAGTTAATATACAAAAAGTATTTAGAATATATCTGACATATCATAATTATGTATATATTTGTTATAGCAATATTTAAGAGCATATTTGGAGATTGTTTATTTATTGGCCCACATGGCATATTCACATTTTTTAAAATAAACAGCATAGTGTTACCTTATATGGATGCATCATGATTTTTCACCCAGTGCCCAGAGTACATTTAGAAAACTTCCTATCTTTTGCTTCAAAAATGAGAATCTTAGAAATCATCCCTTGTGCACATGTTGCAATCTATCTGCAGGCAAAGGAGTTGGGTAGTCTTAATTTTGATTTCTATTACCACATTTTTCTCTTAAGAGTTATTATAAAAATCATGTAAAACTCAGAAAAAAAGTTAATTCCTTTCAATGAAAAGAGGAAAAAAGAATGACTCATAATAGTTCTTGCCTTTTGCTCAAATGCAAAGATTATTTTTTTTCCTATGCTAAGTTGAACAAATGCTTAAAAGGATTATTTTTTAATGCAAAGAACACAAAAATAATTCTAACAGGACGTAGTCTTCTGACTTCCTCAATGTTAGCCTTGCTGATGTCTGCCTGCCACCCAGATCCTTTCAGGAGAGACATGACTGAGTTTTTGCTTCCTATTCGCGACTTCTCCACAGCAGATTGTTTCACATATGTGTTTATTTGCTTCTTTTTCCTTTGGGAACATCCACTGATCTCTTTATAAGCAATCACAAAGGTTTCCAGAATTCTGATTATGGGCTGAGGAGACAGTAACCACAAAGGACTGAGCTAGGGTTCATTTTCAACAAAGGGAGGGTGTCGTCATTGTTGGAAGCTCTCGATGGGACTGAAAAAAGATTCCAGAAAATACTCTGTGTCACTCTTAGGAGGAGAGTTAGGGAGGAGAACAGCTGTGCAAAATTAGTACCAGTAGCTTCCTACCTTCCATTTTAAACTTTTCAAGAGACCTTTTTTTTTTTTTTTTCCTAGTCAATTCCTCTTGAGAAGGGCAAGGTAACCAGATATAATCTTTGCTTTTAGAGGTTGCCATGGTGACTGGCCAGGACAGACTATCTTCTCTCAGCACCATAAACACCCATTCTGGATGGCGCTGAATAAGCCTATATTCCATCAGAGTTTGAGTGATAAAACAAATAGGGAACATTGAAATTGTTCACAGCAATCAGAAATATTTCCCCATATTGATTTTTCTCTTTCTTTTTACCCCTTCTGTATCATGCCATATCTTTTGAAGTATATCCATCAAGGCACTATACTTATCACAGGAATCAAAACAGAGTTAAAAAAAAAAAAAAAAAAGAACCAAGGCAGTGAAAGATTTACCTACCACGTATGTTCTGTTAAGTGAAAGCCAATGCCATTCACTGAGAAACCACAGGGAAGGTCAGAAGGCAGTGCTGTGGCTACTTGAGGATAAAAGCAGCCACTAACTGTGGGAGGTGGGGCAGAGGAAACTGTGAATAATCATTTTGTAGTTTTTTAAAAATAGTCTTTATGTTTTGAGCAGTTTTAGTTTCATGGCAAAATTGAATGGAAGGCATAATCTGCATATACCTCCTGTTACTCGTATTCTCTAGAACCATTCACATCTCTCACCAAAGGGGCACACTTGCTGCATTCCCTGAACCTACACTGATAGATCATTCTCACAGAAAGACCAGAGTTTGCACGAGGGTTCACGATCATTCTTACAGAAAGACCAGAGTTTGCACTAGGGTTCATAATTGGTATCTACTCTCTTTGGGTTTAGACAAATGTACTACATAGAACGACATGTACCTTTTGTTATAGTGTTATCCAGAATAATTTCACTGCCCTAAAAATCTTCTGCTCTCTGTCTGTTCACCTGCCTCTCCCCAGCCCCTGGCGACCATATTTACTCCCTGTGTAGTTTTGCCTATTCCAGAACACGCATGGGGGTCACGTAGTGTGGAGCCTTTTCAGATTGGCTTCTTTCACTTAGTAACATGCATTTAAGGTTCTCCCATTTTGAAAAAAAGGAAATCCCATTTTCTTCTTCTGTCATGTGACGATTTCCTTTTCCTAAGGTGTCTGAACAAAGTGTAGAAAACACTAAGTACAATGTGGTTTAGAATTTGAAATCAGTTTTTCAGGTGGAGAAAAAAGAGCTAATGGAAAACACAAGCAATAAAACTAAAGAGAAACAAACACACACTCCCACCACCACCAAAAGACCAAAAGGCAAAAGAAAAACTGGCCTGGATTCTGGGAAGCATAGGCTTTAAAAAGTGGGTAATGACTAATGGGAACAGCGGGAGGGGAACCTCTAACAGCGAGTGAGAATAGACATTGTGAAGGATCCCTTAGCAGAAAGCTACCTTTAACTCCCAGACCCTCCAAAGCATATGAATGCTATTGTTCAGAGGTTGAAGAAGCACTGAGTAACTGTCTGTACCCCCATCCTCAAATTACCCAGAAAGCAGAAGAAATACCCAGAGAGTTATTAACATTCTCTTTGCTGGTAGGCTATGACTCAGTGCTAGGTCTGAAGTCTTCTCCAATCCCCCGATTAAAATTAATCGCCTCCTCTGTGCTCTCAAAGCTCTTTGTTTATGACTCCTGTGAGCAGATTAATCATTTTAGGTTTCATATTACTGTTATTTATATTCTAGTCTTTCTTCTTCACTGGACTGCAAATTCCTGTAGGACAGGCATCTTGTTTTTCTTCAACTGTGTGTTATGCAAAGTACCTTAGAGACAATAAATGTTCAGTGAACATTGGTTAAAACAAACTAAGTTTGAGTTTGTAGTTACTGGGTAAGAGTCCTTTCCCCAAGAAGAATGCAAAGTCCTTATGGATGGCAGAATTCTTTACTGATTTTATTGTATTCTAGCAGAACGGATCGCTATGATAGATAAAAACATGGTGGGCATTTGAGATACTATCTTTTCCTTGTCTCCTAATTTCCCATAAGTCTTTCTGGGTTTTGGTTTAAAAAAAATAACAACTAAAGACTTGGAAGGAGGATTTCGAAGGGATAGACAGATTATCTCATAATAAGCTATCACACAGAAAACAAGCTCCCAACTAATGTCCTTATAAAGAGAGCCCTGGTTTGGGATGGAAGAGCAATAAACAGTGAAGTAGAGAGGTTTGCATGGCCCAACATGGTGGAGAGTTGTATATTGCAGCACTGCTGGGAAGCCAACAAGACCCAGGAAAAGAAGAGCATGCAAGACAGATGGCCCCCCAAATGCAGAATGGTAAAAAAAAAAATCCATGCCTGAATCATCATTCAGAACAGAAGAGAATCCTGGATTTGAAGGGAACCAGGCAGATGGAGATAATGCATGTTCCAGAGAAAATCAGCGTGGACAACTGACTAGGAAACAGATGGCCTCTCTCTCCTCCACCACATTCCCCAGCCTTCCAACTGCCCTGCCAGCATAAAATCTTGGATTCCACGCTGAAGAAGAACCACAGGGAATACTTCCCCGAAGTTTCTGAGGTTGAGTTCCCCAGCAGTGGTGGAGTGAAGGTTTTGTGTTAAGTTGAATTAAAGTAGAATAGAGACCGTTATAGAGAGATATACAGTTTAGAGTGTAATAAGCTTCCACTCTTAAGTCTCAGTGCCTCTTAAATAGAAGGAATGCAGAAATAATTATTGCAACAACTTAAAAAGAAAGAGAAATAATTCACCTAGAGTTCCTCATTTCTCAATCTGAAACTCTAAAATTAATAGATTTAGCCCTAAATTTATTTGTTTATTTTTGGAGACAGAGTCTCATTCTGTTGCCCCCACTAGAATGCAGTGGTGTTGTCACAGCTCCCTGCAACTTCAGACTCCTGGACGCAAGCAGTTCTCCTGCCTCAGCCTCACATGCAATTTAACTTTAAATTGATTACTTACATCATCAGTCTGAACATTTATTCTCATTTAGAATTAGATAAAATTCTATGAGATAAATAAAAGTGAGTTCTATATACTTATGTACGAGAGTTTGTATTTTGTAAGAGACAGTTTCTAGTTCAGTAAAAGAGTTGAAGCTATTATCATATGATCTTGAAGTTTAAAGGGGCATCTATGACACTTTTGTCAGGCAACTGCTGTGTCACTCCCTTTGTGACTGGACAGCAGGATAAGGATATAAGCAACTTCATTGGGCTTTACGGTTTTTTGGTACCACTTCCTGTAGACTCAAGAGAATCATACAATGAATATTATTATAATGAGATATTACAAATACTTTCTGTTCTCTTCCAGCCCCTTAGCCCAAGCTATCCTTCATTTATTTGTTGACAGAGGACCCTCCTCCTATCTCCTATTTCATACAAGAGTCCGACCAATAATCATGGTCCCGACATTAACAAATATATAACATTACATAAAATAACATGTATCGCATACTCATATATGTTCAATCAGAAACACTGCTTTGCTCTTGTGAGAGTCCTGCTCTTGTGTTTTCTCTGATCTCCTTAACTCTAAGGTAATCACTTCTCATGGCAAAGGAGGCCATCCCTTATCCCCTTTCTTGCTGTCTTCCAAAGTGCGTCATCTCTTTTCCTGCATGCTGAATTGTATTGAATAGCTTCCATTCCTTAATCATGCCCCGTGATTTCACCTTTTCATTCGCAGCTCACTTTGCCTGGAGTTCTTCACAGTTACTCCTCAGCAGTCCAGATGAGCTCCTACCACTCAGGAAGGCCGAGGAAGCTGCTTCACTCTCCTTCCACTCACCCTCAGGCAGAATTGCTGACTTTCTCTTTGTGTCCCACTGCACCACGCACATCAAACTGTATTCAACAATACCTACTGTGCCTTAGACACTGTTCAAGGTGTTGTCCTCCTGAGGAAGGAGGTTTACATTTTCTCTGGCCATGCAGCTGTAGTTTAGGTGTGTCCTCACTCTCTCCCCGGAAGGTTCACTGAAGATGGTGACTGTAGCTTATTCATGCTTGTGGCCCAAGCATCACACATAGGGGCTGGGACCTAATAAGCATTAAATAAATATGCTAAATTCAATGTTTTCTCTTGCCATAAATGATAAAGTGGAATTCCTTGAAAGTTTCTTTTTTTAAAAAAATCACGTATTTGAATGTTAAAAGCTGATGCATTCATAGTTGTTTTAAAGCAACACAGAAATGAAAATGCGATTTCTTCACTACTCTTTTTTTTTTTTTTTTTTTTTTTTTTTTGTATAGACAGTGTCTCACTATATTTCCCTCAGTAGAGTGCCGTGGCATCACACAGCTCACAGCAACCTCCAGGTCCTGGGCTTCATGATTCTCTTGCCTCAGCCTCCTGAGTAGCTGGGACTACAGGCACCCGCCACAATGCCCGGCTATTTTTTTTTTGTTGTTGTTGTTGTTGCAGTTTGGCCAGGGCTGGGTTTGAACCCGCCACTCTTGGCATATGGGGCCGGCGCCCTACTCACTGAGTCACAGGCACCGCCCCTCTTCACTACTCTTAATCTCCCACAAAGCCCAATGTTAACAATATGGTTCTATTCTTTTCTCTACCTCTGATCCAGAGCTAAACAAACCTATAGGATTTTATTTGCTTATTTTATTAAAATGCAATATTTATATTTTCATGAGAAATATCTGTAGTTTTCTTATTCTTGAAATAAGTTATTAACTATGCATTTAATCTGCAATATAAAGAATCCTAAAAACAACCCCAAATATGCAGAAAAGGCATTCTGTATATGTGTGCACATATAGACATAGATATGGAAATAGATCTGCATATATATTTGTGTACATGCATCTACATATCTATAAATACCTATATCTGTAGACATAGATGTTTTCTATAGGGAAAAGAGCTAGCTATTTTGTAAAAAATTATAGTTTAAAAATAATAGTCACTTGTTGAAAGCTATTCCTCAAGGGAGTTCTCAAAATTTAATGTATATTGTCACTTATATTTCACATAAAATTATTTATGAGATAATTTCCACTTCACAGATGAGAAAACTGAAGCAGGAAGTCAGTAATGTGCTCACAGGCCCATGGCTTTGTAAATGACAAAGTTGGGGTTCAAAGTCAGATAGTCGGACTTCAGAGTCTGAGCACTTAGCAGAGTTTCAAACACCTGCCATGTGTTCTCAATAAAATTCTCAGATGACAGATTATACTAAAAGAGATAATATAAAAGATGTTGAAAAGGAGCTGAAAAATTAACAGTCAAGAATAGAAAACACAGTTTTAAGGGGTAGGGAAATGTCATAAGGACAGTTTAAAGCAGCAGAATTAAAATCAGCATTAAGAACAATAAACAATACAGACAAATTCCAAAAGTATTCAAATCAGTGATGTATCAGAAAAACAAAACATAAAAAGTAAAAAGGATTTCTCTGAACCTGGAAATAGAAGAAAGGATGAAAGTATAAGAGAGAATGCATTAGCTCTAAAGTCTGGAAAATAGAAAATGCAGAATTAGCACAAAAATGCCTGGCTTTTATCTCCTGGCCAGCTTAACTGAATTTATACAACCAATGCTTAGAGCAATCATAGTGTAATTTAAATATTCAGGTGTACATTTTTGAGATCCTTTGAGAATACTCAGGCTCAGAGATGTTTAAATGACCTTCTCGAGGTTAAATATGGAGTGAAGGGTTAAAGTATTCAAGCCTAGGTGTTCTGAGAGTTAAAATATCACATTACCCTTTACGTAACCAGTGTCTTTTATAATAATTCACTCAGAGTTTCTCCAGTAGCCTAAATAAGATGGGCAGAGCATGTTGGAAGGAGTCCTTGAACTGATACCAGGAGACTAGTGGGCTGATGAAGATCTGACTGGCCCAACTCCCCCACCACAATTTCAGCTAATAAAACTCAGCTCTGAAACCATTTCAGAAAGTCTATCATGAGACCACTGTCAGGAAATGCAACCTCAGGAGCCCTTAGAGCAGTCCTTTCTGTAAACTCACTTAACTTGAACCATCTGGGGAGAATCTACATTCTACAGTGATCCTGATGGACGAAGCATAAGTCACCCAGACTTTGCGCCCACTATGTCCAATGGCACAGAGACAGATTCCCCTTTTTAAGGTCATATGTCAAGTCAAAGGGGTTGTCATAAGCCTTAAGGATGGGAGGTAGAAAAAGAAGGAAGGAAGGGAGGGAAGGAGGGAAGGAAGGTAGGAAAGAGGGAGGGAGGGAGAGAAGGAAGATAAGAAGGAGGGAGGGACGGAAGAAGGAAGACAGAGGGAGGGCAAATGTCAAGAAACCAATTTCTTACCCCTGTGTGATCACCCTGGAACTGGAGGTTTTAAAACATCTCTCCATGCCCTTCCTCTGGAGGGAAAATCAGCCACACAGAGAAACTTTAAATAGAAGCAGCTGATTGTTCCCTTTAGTCAGTCCCTGTGGGAACTCCTCTCTTATTGCAAAAGCACTCTTTCATTTTGAAGTTTCTATTTGAGAATTTCAAATGTTAGGATTGTTTTTCAGTAAACTGTTTTATGCACATGACAGCCCACTCTGGGGTCTGTGTTGGTCAGCCAACATTTGCACGCCTTCCGTCCACTGAGGCTCCCTCGGGTGCCTCTGTCCTCAGACTGCGTCAAGCCTGCTTTGTGTTGGCTGCTGAACATAGAGTTGTGTGTTATTAATTCCACGGCTTATTTTGAAACTTGCCCCTGAGACCGTCCCTTCAACTGCCCTTCAGCCCAAGATACAAAGCTTTCAGTCTCTAATAATTTTCTATCAAAATAACTTATACTATCATTATTTTTCTACTTTCCTCCCAGAACAATACCATCTATTTTGAGTTCTCATTCAACTTGCAGAGCCGAAGGACTCTAGACCAGAGTAATTACATGAAGCAAATGAAATGTTTATTGATGGAAGTTTGTAATTGAGTGAAGGGGAGCATTTTTGAGGTAATTTTTTTTCCCCACAAGTAACACATCACCATCTGTTTCCAAGTCACACAAATCAGTACTGAGGTAACAGCTTGAAAGAGAAATTTGGGTCGACATTTACATTTCAAGTCAGGTTAAATTTTGCTTTGTCAGTTTCTCTAGACTGGAAAGCTAAAGGTTAAAAGATTATTTCAGTCCTGGGGTAAGCAGGCCAAGAAATGGATCCCACCGGGTAGCCCCAAGAAACTTGAGAGACCCAAATAGTGGCAAGAAAGATTATAGGGAAGGAATAATGTTTTGTGTGATCTATTTAAGATCTGTCCTTAAATTTATGAGACCAAAAGGATCAGAAAACTCATTTTAACTTTTCATTGTTAAATTTCTCTGTTCAAAAAGCCCTGACTTTCTAACTGTTCTTGGTCTAAACATGTGCCTCTAGATTGCATACAAAACTACTGGGATATACATCTAACTAGAAATATCCAGTACTTAAAAAGATAAATTATAGCTTGGTGCCTGTGGCTCAGTGGCTAGGGCGCCAACCACATACACCAGAGCTGGTGGGTTCAAATGCAGCCTAGGCCTGCCAAACAACAAGAACAATTGCAATAAAAAATAACCGGGTGAGGCCGTTAAGGCACCATATACCTGAGCGGGCAAGTTCCAATACAGCCCGGGCCCACCAAACAACAATGATGGCTGCAAGAAAAAATAGCCAGGCATTGTGGTGGGCACCTGTAGTCCCAGCCACTGGGGAGGCTGAGGCAGGAGAATTGCTTGAGCCCTGGAGTTGGAGGTTGCTGTGAGCTGTGACACCAAGGCACTCTACTGAGGGTGACATATTGACACTCTGTCTGAAAAAAAAAAAAAAAAAAAAAAAAAAAAATAAAAAACACAACAAAAAAAAACAAAATATAAAATATAAAACACAATTTTAGTAGACAAGGAACCCGGATTGTGTAACAAGCCACATGCCATTGAAGAAGTTGCTGGGAGCGAGACAATAACCAACCCGG
>CAUYPK010132560.1:0-36477 GCA_963574355.1 Loris lydekkerianus
AAAATGTCCATACTGCCCAAAGCAATATATAATTTTAATGCAATACCTATTAAAGCTCCATTGTCATACTTTAAAGATCTTGAAAAAACAATATTTCGTTTTATATGGAATCAGAAAAAACCTCGAATAGCCAAAACATTACTCATCAATAAAAACAAAGCAGGAGGAATCACGCTACCAGACCTGAGACCCTACTATAAATCAATAGTAATCAAAACAGCATGGTACTGGCACAAAAGCAGAGAAATAGATGTCTGGAACAGAATCGAGAACTTCCTGAGCCTGACTAGATGTAAATCCATCGAGCTACTTCCGCGTACCAATGACTCAGCAAGGCCCGGCCTGAAACTGCCTCTACCTAGATACAGCCAACATGGTACCATGCCACTGGCCCAACCCTGTCACCCACTTCATCCCCTGCCTTCTTTCCCCGCCCCTTCCCCACGCTCTATATAAACAGCTGCTCAACGCAATAAATTGAGTTCCTGCTTAAAAAAAAAAAAAAAAAAAAGAAAGCAGCACATTGTACCCCTTGATCGCACTAATGTACACAGCTATGATTTAACAATAAAAATAAATAAATAAATAAATGAAATATGTCAGTCTATAAAACCAGTGTATGGTGCCCCATGATCACATTAATATACACAGCTGTGATTTAATTAAAAAAAAAAAAGAGAGAGAGAGAAAAAAAAAAAGAGAGAAGAAAATGTGTCAAACTGTTTATAAAACCAGTGTATGGTGCCCCATGATCGCATTAATGTACACAGCTATGATTTAATATTAATAAAAACAAACTAAAAAAAAAAAAAAAGATAGGATTATGTCAACAAAGTGAAGGGATGTTTTAGGAGAGAAAAATGTATAAAAGGAAGGAGCCATGTCAGGCTAGTGAGTTAGAGAGTATTATGTGATCAGTGTTAAAAGATCCTCACCCACACTGGGAATCAGAGGAAAAAAGCAGAAGGGATATAAGAAAGCTAAGATAAAACATGGGATGGAAAATCACATAATTTATATATTCATTCAAAAAGTTTCAATTTTATGTTGCAGTCAACAGAGTTCCATAAGAGGTTTGTAAAACATGAAGTGCTATGATCATTTCATACAGGAAACTTCCTGCATTATGGATGCAGAACTATCTGTGTAAAGAGCTGTAATAAAATGCTGCTCCTTCCATTAAAAGAGGACTTCAGTGTGTGGAAGTGGGAAAGGAGTATTAACCTAAGCATGGAAGAAATACAAATTTGGTATTGGAAGCTGGAATGACAAAGATTAGTAAATATTTGTAATTTTCAGAAAAGCGAAAAATAGAATGACAAAAGAATTTCTTTTATCTAAGCTGTCAATAGCATAAAAATAGATTTTCAGGAGGCAGTATTGAGGCTTCATGCTAGAGGCTGTCAAAATCTCACATCTGATTTACGAAACTCAGGGTTCACCACTGGGATTAATACAAATAATTTCTACATGTCTTGCAAGTTCCAGTATCAGTCTTCATTCATGGAGATGTCAAAATCCTGTAGATAATCTTTATAACATGCTGAGCTCCCATGTTACAATTTCCTGACTGCAAACTATCTTTCCATCACCTAATCTCATTCACCAACTCCAATAATAATACCATTCTTGTTATTATCATCACTAACTACACCAACTTCAAAAATCAATATTTGGAAAGTTCAATTAGCAAAGTGTGGTGTTCCTGCTTAGAGTTTCAACTACTCAGGAGGCTGAGGCCAGAGCTATGGTCATGCCTCTATACTCCAGCCTGGTAGTTTCTTCCCACCCTGTCTAGGGGGGAAGAAAAAAATAAAGTAAATGTAAATTTTTGAGCCTTTGGAGTTACTTGTGATGTTACTAAAACATCACATTTAATCACATTTGTATACAATCGTTGTTTTCATTTCCCACCACTACATTCATGTTCACCACATCCTACCAAAATTAAGAATTTCTATTTGTTCAAATGGTTTAATCTCATTCCACCACACTTCCTTAGCAAATTTTCAACTCATGCTACAACCAGCCTTTGACTAACTCTCTACCTTAGAACACAGTTGATAGGGGAGCACACAGCCATCTTGTCTGACTTTCAGAACTCTCAGTGGGCCCTCAGTGATACTCAATAATATTACTACATTCATCTATTAACTCTCCCTAAGAATAAGTATTTTTCTTATCTCTTTCTTCTGTTCTAATATGCGTTGCTTCTATGTCTTTCTCCTACAATTAATACACTCCTATGAAATTAGGATTGTTTATAGATTGGCATAGATTGCAATAGATTCTGCCTGACTTCTACTAAAATGGATGAACCACCTTTGTGCCTACTTAGGGTAAAGGTCCACGTGTTGTTTTCTGGGCAGCACATTCTCTTCTCTTCTCTAGTTCTTTCCTGCAATATTCCCTTTTATCTCTTCAATCATCAGGTATGTCCTTTCTATTGCATTGTTTCCATTGTCATATAATCACACCATTACTCTCAAGCCCATGACCCAATCCAGTTCTTGTCCCAATTCTGGTTCTTATTTTGCATAACAACCTTAAAATATTCTTCTTGCTTTTGGGGGCCAGCCCCAGACTACACTGTGAGTTCTTTTCCAGCAATTGGTGGGACCAGATGTTGAGGGGAAAAATGAGTAAAGACATAAGAAGAAGATTTTAAGAAGCTTCCCAGGGGACTTTCCACCTCTGAAGATGAGGACCAGTGGAAATCCCATAACTCCAGAATAGCTCCATTTTTATTACACACATCACTGTTTTAACAGGAGAACAAACCCTTCTATCATGGTTTTTGCTGGGTTTGCATTTTCTAACCAAACAATTTCTCTCACTAACCATGTCAATTAGACTGATTTTCCTCTTCCTTTTATTGCTCTAAGTTATTTGTGATCTTAACACAAACAGAGCATGAGACAGGGAACACAGTCCAGGAGCAGGATGTCAAAGCAGACCCCCATCAGACCATGCACACAAATTTTAAAAGTTGCGATTAATCTCCCCAGGAAGACATGTGTGCAGACAAGCTGGCACTGCTGCCAATACTGAGAAGACAGAAGAAAGGAGATATTTTCTTCCTTATCCTCCTGAGAGATTTTTTTTCCTCTCTTCACAAGGTTTAGGTGTTACCCTGTCTCCAGCGAATTGAGCACCCCGTCACTATTTCCTCACTCCCCAATGCACTCACTCTCCCTAAAGGTTAGAGAGCCTTGTCTCTCAGAGCTCAGTGACCTCCAGAACCGAGTCATGCTGGGGGAAGGATGATGAGACAGTTTTTGTGTTTGAAAACTCCAGGGTTCAGTCTGTTGTACTTTCAACAGATTTTGGGTTTCTCAATATTGTTCCTGTAGTCCAAATATGTACATGTTTTTGTCTGATGCACTTCTCTCCTGTTTCTGTTCCCTTTTGCCCATCATATGTAATCATTTTCATCATTCAATTCCTAATCCACTTATAATAAATAATTGAAAATTGGTTTTAACCTTATTAAATCATTTCTAGCAATGTAATCATATTAAGATAGGACTCTTCCCTTAAGTACTCACATGTTCACCTGCACCTTGTGTTAATAGTTGATTTCTCACCTATCATTCTTTCCCCAATCAACACTAAAATGAGATCTATTCCATTATCATCAAGATCCCCAAGACTTTTCTCACCTAAGCCAGTGATCACTTTTCAGACCAGGAGTTCCTTGTCCTGAAGTATCAAAAACTCTTGACTTGGTTGATCATTTCTCCTTTTAGACATTTTTCTCCTCTTAGTTTCCAAGATATCTCAGTCTTCTTGCCTTTCTTCTATTTCTTTTCCTTAATAGTTACTTGTACTTCTTCTTCCTCTTTTCAGTCTTTGAATGTTGTGATTTGATGGAGCCCAGACTTATGTTCTTTTAATTTCTCTCTTTACCTTCACTCTCTAGGTGAGTGTTTTAGCAAACTGAAAACTAAAACAATGTTTCATAAAACAAATAGATTTTGACCATATTTTACTGTAAAAATATATAATTTTATTGAGAATGCCAGTGAACATCACACGTAGTGTGCAAGAGATATATTATAGCCGGACTGGAGGAGGTCTATGTTAATCTCTAAGGATGCCTGAAATCTTGTATTGACAACTTGGTCAAGGTCAAGTATGAGTTTGAATAACCAGTAATATTTAATATGCTGTTAAATGGTCAAAGAATTCATAAAGGTATCCACAATAGGTTCATTTACTATTTACCAATATATTAATTGACAGCTTAACACTTGATTTAACTCCTAGAACAGTCATTTTTGAAATTATGAAGGTGAGGTACAATACACCCCACTGGAAATGCTCCTGGGCTCCCCTAAAATGAAGATCCCATGTGTATTTCTGAGTGATTCATAAAGCGAACTTGGAAAGAAGCTTGTGAATCCAAGCCTAAAAATCTCTTCACTATTACTGATTGCTCATATATTCTTCTTCCTGTTGTACTGAATTCTTTAATTTTATTAAAGCTTTAATAAGCATGACCAGTGAAGTCTTTGTAAAATTCCTTCAAAGAACTTTGAAGTCCTTACAAACATTAATTTGCATAATAAATGCAAGTAAATTTGTGCAATTTTTGTTTCAGTATTTATATGTTAATAGGGGTTAAGAACAAAATGCTTTTTATCATGTATCAAAAATGTTTGACAGGGGCTTCCTCAGGTAATTTCATCCAGGTCCATGACTGTAATTTGTATGTGGCAACTCCCACACTTATATCTATAACCAATTCCATGAATTATAGGTTTGCATAATGTACCAAATGCTTGACAATGAATGTAAATAACAGGAATCCCATTGAACATGTCTTATAGTAAATTTTGATTTGAGTCACCATTTATTTAATTCTTAAAGAATAAAAAGTATTTTTCGACAGCCCCTCTGTCAAATCTATTAGCAAATTAGTTACAATTTGGTTAAAAATATATCTCAAATTTAACACTTCTCTCCACTACTCCATAATACTTGGTCATTAACTACCACCCTCCTACCTAGACTCCTACCAGTCTCCCTATCTCCTGACCTTTCATATGCCGTGCCTGCTCTGCTGTGCCACGAGGATTCCCCTTTAGGCTAAGGTGGTAATTTTCCCCATCTCATGGGAATGCTGGTTGCTGATGGGTCATAGCTTTTTCCTTCTCTTAGCATTGCCTTTAGGCAAAGCTAGGCAAGATGACATGCAGTGAAGATTACATCCAGTGACTATCAGATTTGCGGGTACAATGACAAAACACCCTGAATTCACATTGTGACAACTCCAGAGGACCTCCCTCTGAGCCCATTGTATGATTGTCTGAGGCCACTGTGGGCACATGTGTCATAGTTTAATTTATCCCTTTGTCCAAACCTGCTTTCCTGACTTCTGTTTCTAGGGAACCAACCCTAAGATACCACACCAGAACCCTTTATCCACAGAAAGATTAGAATTTTTTTTTTTTCATTAAAATCAGATCAAATTACTTCTCTGTTCAAATATCCACGGTCTTTCTACTACACACAAAAAAAGTTCTTGAAGTGATTTTTCAGTCCCTGATAAATAATGACTCAGGTTAGTTCTCATTTTTTAAATTTGCTCTTTAATCATCCTATTTTAAATGTTCTGACCTTTCTTTTTTAATTTTTTTTTTTTTTTTCCCAAAAAAATTCTTTCTGTGTTAGGGCCCTTGAATCTTCTGTCTCCTCTGGCTAAAATGTTTTTATTTCTAATCTTCATATGTTTACATTTATTCTATCATTTTATATCTCCACTTCAAAATAATCTGGCACTTTTCAGAGACTTCCTCTGACTACTAACTCTGCAGCATAGACTCACTTCTTTTTGGTGACTTCTTACTTTAATTTTATGCACGGCCCTCATCACTTGGCTATTTTTCTATCTTTCTAATTAATTCATGCATTTATTTACTTATGGAAACATAAATGCATTTATGTATGCATATACTTATTTTTATGCCTCTCCCCTTTGGAAAGGAAATTCTATGAAAAACAGAAACTTCATCGATTGTGTTCACTGTTATATCCAAAGTAGAAACCTGGACTTACTAGGCTGATAACAGCTATGATAGATAAAAAGTAACATATTAGTCACTTGTGACTTATTTTAGTATAAAACATTCCCTGGGGTTGAGTTATATTATACCTATTATCAATACCCCTGAACTTGAATCATTTAGTAAATGTAAATTGGGCTTTCTGGAAGCCAACAGAATGGAAGATTTATGTGGTGGTAATTTGTTATTTCCTAGGAAAAAGTGATAGAGGTGAAAGAAAAGAGGAACCAAAAGAAAAGGAGCCAAACCCGGATGTAGTATCAGCTAAAGTCTCTGCTAGGGTCCTCCTGGCTCAATCATTCTAGATGTTCTGGGAAGAGTACAGGTTTGGCCTAGAGCTGTCCCCACCATCAGCAAGGGTCCTGCAGGATTAATAATCCTTCCCCTCTCAGACTTTTGGTACCTGCCACTCGTTACACAAATCCATGGTCATTTGTGCAAAACTCACAGGTCCAGTAGGCACTGGCATCTCTTGAACAAAAAGAAACTAGGTCAAGCTGTAAAATGACCTGTATGACAAGGGGTGTATGGGGCAGAACAAGAAGTCATCTATAATGGGGCTTTGAACAGATTGAAAAGATCTACACTGACAATTTCTTTAACTAAATGAACAAATTCCATTTAAAACCAATTTTAAAAAGTGTGTCATAATATTCTAGCTGTCAAAGATACATCCAAAGAAGGAATTATACTTACTTTTATCAAAAATCAATATACAGTATGTAATTTTATACAAAATTTAATTTATAGAGTTACTCATTGAGTATTATCTTTTAACAATAAATATTTTCACTCAGAAAACTATTCTATTAAATACAATACTATTCTATTAAAGCATATTTCACTCAGAAAACTATTCTATTAAATAGAAAACTATTCTATTAAATAGAATACTATTCTATTAAAGCATATTTCAGAAGACAAGCTAAGTAATATTTGACACGACAGGTATATATAATGCCTCAAATATATGTCACAAAGAATTTGAGAAGACAAAATAAGAAAATGATTTTCTGTAATACCTAACCCAAATTGGAATTGTCCTACTCAGTAAATTTCAAGTAACTAAATTCCCTTCACAATATTATTAATGAAGTCACAATCAGACAAAAGAAGTCTTAATAATCGTTTAGTGAATATGCAAAATAAATCTGAGAGTATACCCAATATTTAGAAACAGTATGCCAAGTCAAGTAACTCCATATGCCTCTGCTGATAACAAACATTTTCATTTGTGAATAGGGAAAAAAAAATAACTTGTGCACATTACTAAGCAAAATAAAACACTGAAAGATAAACATGGAAAAAAATTAACATAAAATATGCAGTTTATGAAATATGCAGTTTATGAAATCACAATAACTAAAAGGATAAAAATATATGGAGATATTCAATATTGTTCAGCCAAATCTTAGAAACAGCCTGTGGATTTAATCCTGTCTCAGTTAATATCAGAGAGGATGTCTTTTTAAAATCATCACAAAATAATTTTACATTGAATTTTATATATGCAAGAAATATTTAAACAGAAGAAAATTTAAAAAGTGATGCTTTACTAACAAGAAAGCAAGACAGAAAATAATATTGGAACATTTGAAGCAGTTCAGTATTAGCAATAAAACTGTCATAACCATCATCGTCATCCTCACCACCACCACCACCACCACTGACTCGTAGCAGAACCTGGGGAGCACTTGTCTTCTACACAAGGATGAGACAACAGTGAACAAAACATGAGATTACAGGGTCAGAGGTAAATTATTTGTGAACCAACATGAATGACTGAGACAAAAGTCTCAATCATTTGAGACAAAGTTTGTGGGCATGCCCAGGGGAAACAAGAGTGACAAAGGTGTCTGTGGCCAGTGGCCTTCAAGAAGCTTTGCAGGAGGTTTTATACTTATGTATTTTCTTAAAGGGGAAAGGCAGGTAAAATGATTGGGTTTGGGGTAGATGAAGAAATAATTGATTTCATCATTGTTTTGTACCTGGGCAGATAAATGTTGCCAGTGTGAAATCTATCAAACTTTAGTTTTATGAGCTACACTTAAGATTACAGACCTGAAGATAGTTCTCTGGGAAGATATGTGTCTTGAAAAGTTTCCAGGCCAGCAAAGAAAACAATTGGTGAGACCAATCATCTGGAGATACCGAGGCCTTCTGCCTTTCCTTGGGGGTCTGACTAATACATACTTCTTTGGCACCAGTTGTGAAGTAACTGGTATTCATTTGGGAAAAGGAGGATATTTGTTGTGTGACTCACTCTCCTGGCTTAACTTCCCCTTTGGTATAATGAGTTTGGGGGTCCTGAGTTTTATTACTTTATGGATTTTGTTACAACACAGCAGAAAGTATGAGCTTCCTGTTTGTGCCCATTCCAAAGAGTGGTGTAAATATTCCTACATGGATTCAGTACATATAGTGGGTTGTTTCACAGCTAAGGAACCCTAAACTTGGGAAAACACCATTTGTCATAACGTAATGCAGTTACCCTGTCCAATGTTTTCCCAAAGGAGGCATCTTTATTAAACTGAACAAATAAAGAATTACACACTTTTTGGAGGCACAATCTTTACCTTCCAAGTATGTTCTTCACATAATCAACGTTAAAAAGTTAATCCAGAGCAAGTCTGCTAATATTTTTTCTTATAAGATGTTTAAACACAGGAGATCTATGGAAATTTTTGTTCAATAATGGCAAAAATTTAAAATCCTAATTCTTAGTGCGTTAAGGAAATAAAAGTTGTTTTTAATTTAAAAAATATAATTCATTCTGCAGGGATGAATTGGTGTGAAAGATGTAACAGAGATGATTAGGGACGAATGTTTGTAAAAGTTGAAGACTTTCCGTAGCTGTAAAGATGAGAAAGAGAGAGAAGATAATGAATGGAATATTTTTATAGGCCAGTCATAAAAGAGATTTCTATCATTATATTTGCTTCCTATTGACTAAAGCTCATTTACATGGTCATGTATAACTGCAAAAGAGAATATTGAACTTACTTTAGCTCAGAAATTAAAGGAAACAAGCTTTGTTTATAGTTACTCAATCTCTGCTGTGAGAAATAAATGTTACTTAAAAAGGTTTTGGTCAATTAAAAAGGTAAAGTTACTATTTCCTCTAATGAGGATGATGATGATGGTAAGACATCAGAAATTTGGCTTTATAAATTAAAAAATGGAGACCAGGTGCAGTGGGTGGCTCACTACTGTAGTCCCAGCCCTTAGGGAGGCCATGGGAAGAGGATCACCTGATACCAGGAGTTGAAGACAAGTCTAGGCAACACAATGAGACAAACAAACAAAAAAACTAGCCAGACATGGTGGCACATGCTGTATGCCTGTAGTCCCAGCTACTCCAGGGGTTGAAACAGAATCACGTGAGTTCAGGAGTTTGAAGTTATCGTGAGCTTTGATTGTGCCATTGCAATCTAGTCCTCCAGCCCGAATGACAGACTGAGAGCCTGTTCCTGAAATAACAAAATAAAAGAAAGGAAAAAATTGAGATTTCCTTTACGTATACAAACTGTGTTGTTCAATGTCTATTTGAATACAGAGTATAAATGTCAGAGGAACCCAGGCAACTGATATAAATTTGGAAATTGTTAGAACATAAATTGTATTTAAAGCTTCAAGATCATGAGCGATCATCAAGAAAATGAAAGCCCTGAGAGAGAAAAAAATTTCAAAGGTTGAGATATTTGTCACTCCAACAACAAAAGGCATGGTATTTTAGGTTATAATGAGGCCCTAGTAAGAACAACTCAAAGGGAAATTGATTGAGCAACCAAAAAGCCAGGAGCATTTAAAGTTCTGAAAGTCAAATGAGGAAAATGTTTAAATGACAGGGGGGTGATCAATTATGTCAAATATGGCTGAAAGGTAAAGCAAGATACATAGGAAGAATTTACTAGAAATAGAAATTTGAAAGTTATTGAGAAGTGTAAGAATAGTGTATGGAGTACAGTTTGTGGAAATCTGAATGGAGGAATTGAAGAGTAAATGGGAAGAAGTTATTATAGATATAGTGAATCTAGATAACTCTTTTAAAAGATCACTCTGCAGGGGAAAGGAAATTTGAGACTATAATTTGAGAAGAAAATTAGTAAAATAAGATTCATTTTTGAATTACTGTAGGGAGCTTAACTCTTGCCCCCTCATTTTTTCCTAAAAAATTGATGCAGGTTCCCAGCTCAGGGATGGATATAAACCCCCTTTTCTGGGCCTATGTAAGCTTAATGATCAGCTTGAGTGCAGACCCTAAACAAAAGAACCTTGATACCAGGAGTCTGAAGTCAGCCTGGGCAACACAGTGAGAGACCATCTCTACAAAAATAAAAAATAAAATACGTGGTCAGACAAGGTGGCTCATGCCTATAGTCTCAGCTACTCCCGCAGTTGAAAGAGAATCATATGAGTTCAGGAGTGTGAGGTTACAGTGAGCTGCTAAGTGTCCCATCTAAGCCACTACTCCCAGAGAAGAGAACAGGGCTGCCACTCCTGGAGGAGATAATACACCCTAAAGAAGACTGTATTCTTACACAAGGGCAGTTTTAAAATTAACTTCTGACCACAAGGCCCTGGCACAAAATGATTGTGCCATATTTTAGACACACATTAGACATACATTCCCTCT
Organism: Loris lydekkerianus; assembly: GCA_963574355.1. Lineage (NCBI taxonomy): Eukaryota > Metazoa > Chordata > Mammalia > Primates > Lorisidae > Loris > Loris lydekkerianus. The sequence continues at coordinate 10,705 of CAUYPK010132560.1, forward strand.
CTCCAACATCTCCCACCTCTGCTGTGGCCCTCAGAGGACAGGAAAGACTGAATATAAACCCCAAGACAAAGGGCCAAAATAGGTTGTCCACTCAGGAACCCCTTCAACTGCAACTGAGGCTTTATCTTTCTTCTCTTCTTATCTATCAGTAAAAATTTATCCTTCTGCTTACTTGTGGTGGTCCATGGATTCATTCTTTGAATCTCTGAGATCAAGGATCTGGCAGAGAGATTCTGGTTACAAAATCACAGCATGAGTCAGAAATAGACATGAGCAAAAAGATACAAATTAATTTTAATGTGTATACAAAAGAGCCCTTAGAACAGTAGTTCTCAACCTGTGGGTTCTGACCCACAAGAACTGTATTAAAGGGCTGCGGCATTAGGAAGGTTGAGAACCATTGCCTTAGGATGAAGATTCAGTGCCTCCATAGGGTTTAGAAGCTCATATGCCTTTCTAGTAGAATGGGTTCTAAGAGAAAGGAAAAGAGGAATTCTGTTGAAGATCAATGAAGGATTTCTAGGGAGGATGAATGGATGAGGAAAAAAGATTATCTGGTAAATAGTTCTCTTTGGGATTCGAGTGACTCTGAGAGACAGGATGGGGCAGTACTTTCTTACAGAGTATTTTCAGGTGTGGTCACATTCCTGGTCTTAGGCACAGAGAAAGAAAAACCCAATTGTTCTGCTAGGTGGGTCTGGATGAAAGGCAGTTAGAGAAACTAACTTTTTGGAGAATGCTGATGGTGGAACGGGAAAGTTCAGAGAGACCTTTAGACTTCTTCAGTCAGGCCTGACAAAATGCCACATTTGGGGGGTAAAAAACTATGGTAAATCTTAGAATGGGTACAGGCGATTGCACTAATGTACACAGCTATGATTTAACAATAAAAAAATTAAAATATATATATATATATATATATATATATAGAGAGAGAGAGAGAGAGAGAGAGACAGTCTCGCTTTGTCACCCCCAGTTGAGTGCTCTGGTGTCATAGCTCACAACAACCTCAAACTCTTGGGCTCAAAAGTTTGGAACCTCTTACCTCAGGCTCCTGAGTACTTGGGATTACAGAAGCCCACCTAACATCTGCCCAGTTATTTTTAGAGACAGGGTCTCACCCTTGCTCAGGCTAGTCTTGAACTCCTGAGCTCAAGCAATGGATCCACTTTGGCCTCCCAGAGTGCTTGGATTATAGGCGTGAGCCACCATGTCCATCCTGGTAAAATATTTCTTATTTATTATGTTAAAAAGAATAATCTAGTAAGAAGTAGTATGTAGGATGAACTCATGCTGAAGGGGAGAAGATCTTATTATCTATGTTACTTGATTTAATAATGTGAGACTGTTTAGCTCATCTATACTTTTCTAAAATTCACCTCCTGCTTTTAATTTCTTGAAAATCAGAAGTGATTTTTACATATTAGTTTTTAATACAGGAGAAAATAATTGCTAATTCAATAAAAATATATCAACTGCCCTAAAAAAGAAAACATACAAAACTAGTAGAAAACATGTTGCATTATAGTCAGTGTTATTTCCAGATAGAAAATCATTCTTTTAATATATGATAAAAACCTCAGCAAGTTGAACAACCAAGGGACTGTAGCAAACTGGTCAACACAGAGAGGTGGTGAGCCTATGTTACTAGGCCTGCTGTACTAATGTGTGCATGTGGTGTGTGTCGCTTCTATGAAGATTAGGCCAACTTTAGGAAGTGTTCAATATAGGGAGGTGGCCAATTATGGTGTTCTTCTGTCCTTTGTGCTATATTATTTTAGATATTTCACAGACTTGACATAGGTCCTATCTTAGCTTTTACTGAAATGATCACTACTATTCTAATCAAATTAAAATTATGATAGAATGATAACAATATATATTAGAAAGACCTATTTCAAGGAAATGGAATTATAGTGGGAGGATATTAGAAATGTAGAAACAAAAAGGTGTTAGCTTGATAGGAAGGGATCTGTAAGACTCTCCTGAAGGGGTTTTGGGTCACCAGATGAGGGGGTTTTGATGTGAGGAATGAAAAGGCTTTACACTAAATCTGTGTAGGAGGACTGAGGAACTCTGGCAGAAGCACTCCTGAGCTAACCTCGGTCAGTATTTATTATCACAAAGCAGGAAAAAGTGCTTAAAAGTTACTTATCAGATATCAGCACTAAAAAGAGGGAACATAGAAAGTGTCAGACAGAATGTCTCCAACTTGTTTTTGCAAAATCTCAGACCTTAAGCAAGACCTCTGCCTCTGGTACCAACAGACCTTTGGAATCTAGAGAATCTTTTCCATAACCATGAGGCCTGGCATTGCCACACCTCACATACACATTCTCCCTTGGAGGACGTTTTTCTGATTTGCATGTACTCAGCTCAAAGGCCGTTCTCATGATTCTCTGGGTCTCTCAAGCAGGAAGCAAGTCTCATGCTAAAGATCAAGGATCAGTTTCCCTTAGGATCAGTCTCTAATCCATCCTAGGGATGAAGGTGGATGCCTTTTCTTGATGCTGTCTTGAGCAAGTGCTGAACATGGGAAGAACAAGGGCAGCCCCATGTTGGTGCTGCCCCAAACAACTGGAGGCAGGAAGAACCCCCCCGTTAATAAGCAAAAGAATGCAAGGAATCCTGCACCCCACATGCCAGGCAGCCCAGGCACAAAAGGATGTGGAAAGTGACCAAGAACAACCTAAGGTTAATTTCCACATCGTTAGCTATCTATTAAACTTGTTGCATGGTGACTTCTGAATCATGAGGAGACCCAAATTCAGACGGTATAAAACAGGATCCCAGACCATTACCTGAGCCTTCTATTACCACAAACAACCTGCTCATCATCTGTGGCAAAATTACCTTGCTCTATAAACCTGTAAATCTTGCTCTTGCTCTGTAAATCTTTGTGTTCCTCAGTAAACTTCATTTCACACTTGCCTTGCTTTTGGTAAGTCTGGTCAAAAACCATGAATGCAGACAACTGCAACCGATAGAGGGAAATAATAGTTTTGTTTTGTTGTGTTTAAGTGACAAAGACAAAGGCAAAAAAAATAGAATTTTGAGAAAATTTTTTAAAGAGTATGCAAGATTTTTGTCATACGACTAAATCAGAAGAAAGTGTTTCAAGGAGAATTGAAAAGAAGTAGTTGAAACTAAAAAGGAAGAAAGAGGTAAGGATTGCAGCAGCAAGTTGAGATTTATTTAAGGAGATAGCACTATGAGGGAAAAGACATCAGCATTGAACCACTTTGATAGACAGTTGGGAATTATTTAACCTGAGTCTATCTGCACATATGGATCACACAGAGCCTCTCTGAAAGGCCATATGGCGGGGTGGGAGGTGGGGGATCAATGCAAATTTAAGCTAATGAAATGTTAATTAGCCTTAGGTTGTTCTAGGTCAGCTTCCAACCCTATCGTGCCTCTTCTACTTGGCACAGGGGCTAAGAAATTCTATGTCTTCTTTGGCTGTTGGCACACTATGTTCTGATTGGCAGATTGGTGAAATGCTTGAGGCACCTGCCTTTGTCCCCAGGGGGACCAGAGGTTCCTACTTCTATGAGATCAGCTTTTCCATAGATGCTACATGAATAAGATCATGTGGTCTTGGTTATTTCATTTAACATAATGTTCTCCAAGTTTGCCCATTCTGTCTCAGATGACAGGATATTACTCTTTTACGGTTGAATAGTACTCCGTTATGTATATATACCAAATTTCTTGTTCCATTTACTCATGTAAATTTTTCACATAAATTTATTCCATTTCTTAACAACTGTGAACAGTGCTGCAATAAATATGGGAACATAGGTATCTCTTTGAAGTAATGGTTTCATTTTCTTTGGACATAATCTCTGTTGTGGAATTGCTGGATCATACTATAGTTCTATTTTTAATTCTTTGAGAAAACTTCATACAATTTTTCATAATAAGTGAATTAATTTACATCCCATCAACAGTGTGTGAGATTCCCTTTCTCCACATCTTTACCAACACTTGTTTTCTTTTGCCTTTTTGGTAATAGACATTCTAACTAGAGTGAAGTGGTATCTCCATGATTTTCAATGGCATATTCTCTAATGCTAATGATGTTAAACACTTTTCTTATTTCATCCATAATTATGTACATCTTTTCTGAGAAACGTTTATTAAGGTCTTCTGCACATGTTTAAAGCAGGTTATTTTTACTTTTTTCTACTTAGTTACATTTATTAACATTCTAGATATTGTCATATATATGGATTGCAAATATTTTCTCTCATTCCTAGGTTGTTGCTTTCACTTATTTATTGTTTTGTTTGCTGTAAAGAAGCTTTTTAATCTGATATAATCTCATTTGTCTATTCTTGCTTTTGTTGCCAGTACTTTTGGCAACAGTATTTATATCCGAAGACCTTTGCCCAGCCCACTGTCTTAAGCCATTTCTCCTATTTTTTTCTAGTGTCTTTATATTTTGGAGTTTACAGCTAAGTCTCTAATCCATTCTGAGTTGATTGGAGTATCTAGTGAAAGGTAGGTAGGGGTTTCAGTTTTATTCTTTTAAAGGAGTATTCTCAAATTTCTCAGTACATTTTATTAAAGAAACTGACTTTTCCACAATGGGCGATCTTTGCGCCTTTGTTGAAAATCATTCTATATTCTGAGGCATATCACCACCTTCAACCTCTCCTCACCACACTCAAACACAGGCACACACAAACATACACATGCAGAGCAGAGAGTTCTAGGCATGGCATTTCGTACTCCTTCCAAGGAAAAGCAAACCATCCTAAGTACACTCTGTGTGAATTAGTGATGATTTTCAGCATTTTTCAAATATGACGACTATAAATAGTTGAGAACTTATCTAATATTTACAAATGTCCATTCCCGACTGTCATTGATGCATAGAGTAATCAATGATAAGGAAACAAAAGAGTTTAAGAAATTTATTAATGGGAAGTTTTGTACATGAGTACATCATAGGAAAACAATGCATGCTTGAATATTGTAAAATATTGCAGGAATTTATTAGTGAATATTCATTTAGCTAACATTTGTCTAATTAATATTTAGTTCATGTTAATATTATTTCCATTTTATAAGCTTAAATGTTTCACAGTTTGTAATATATTTATTCTAATGAAGTAGGTACTGCAGCAAAATCGCTGTACATGAAGGCACAGCACAATTCACCAAATGTTCTTGGGACATTTATGGTCCAACTCGCTCCCCCGTTTAGTGATTTATTGGCAAAGGAAACCAAGAGTACATCAATACCTAATGTTATTAGAATGCAGACAAATGAGTTTGCAACTGAGAAAAATGAGAGTGAAGAAAAAGAAACTATCGAGTACTATAATGAAAAGGAAAGAATCAGGAAAAGTTCTAAATCTTTTAGATAACAAGTAAAGTGACCACAAAATCCTCAGTTTGAATGAAGAGGCAATAGAAAATACATTGAAAGGAAGAACACTGATGAGTACAAAGGTTGATGTCAGAAGGGAGGTAGGTATTTGTCAGTTGTTAACGATCAAGTTTAATGAGTACACTAAATGTGAGTAAACATGGACACTAGAAATGAAATCTGATTTAACAGAATATAATTTAAAGAATATTATTTAAGTAAAATAATGATAAATGTAAGCCATTCTTCTATTCACTGGATGTTGGAGCAGTGTGATTGCCTTTGGAAAGAAAGGAAAATGGACCTGTCACATGACAATTTTCAAGTCATCGCATAACTTTTTATTTAAAATCTCTTCTTATGTAAAAAAATTACTTGTATAGAAATTTAAGAACATTTATATCAAACCTGGTCAATGCTTTATCAGTAACATAATTGTATGTAAACAATGAGAGAGAAATGAATATAAATATTAATTTTAATGAAATACTTTCACATTGCTTGAAGAGTTTTGTCATAACTACAAATCAAATTCATATACTCTTGTATATGTATGTATCCTTATATTTCATAAAAATTAAAACAACACCTTTTACTGAAAATTAATCCTACCCCCAAATTATACTAATTTCAGAGTAAGAAACATCTTGAGAGTAGATTGTTCAGTATTAGAAATCAACACTATGGGTACTTGGCATTGTTAGGAATTCAAATTAAGCTTATTTTCTCTTTACATATGCAAGGTTTATGTGTGTTTTAACATTGTCATATTAATGTTATTTTCAATTAGACCATACCTGCTAGAGTACTACTTCAAATTTATGCTATCGATTCTTTTCCAAGAATTTAAGATGAAACTGGTATATGCTTTACAATGCTTTGTAGCTGCCTATATTGTGAAGGATGTTGGCCTTATTCATTAACATTTAAAAATAATAAAGTTGCCGCTTCCTAACCCAGTCACATTACTTAAGAGTAAGTACCATAAGAGAATATCATTAAAGTGTTGAAAAGCATATTAATTATGGATTTGTACAATAAATCACTTAATTTGATTTAGTGATGAAATGAGAAGAGAATCGATAAGAAAATTGAGTTTAGTTAGCTGATGCATATAGAATTACAGTCTAATAAAACCTTGAATTAAAACTGGTATACATCATGATTTAGTTCTTAAATATTTAAACACAAAACATTTAACAAAAATGCCTCTTTAATGCACAGTATGAATTCAAAACATCATTAATTTTGTTTGGACAATTTTCAAAAATGCATTGAAGACATTTTAAAAATTATGAAATTAGATGTAGGAACTTGTATATCTTATAATATTGACATTTTTATTATTTGTGATAAAAATAATCTATCTCAATAATTTCAAATTGTATTAAATGATTATTTTAACATAAGGTTTTTATTTTATTGAATGTCTTTTAAAAGAGGAGAAAACTTGCTAAATTCTTGTAATTCCCTTCTTTCCTTTGTTTTTGAGAAAAACATAAATGGATAAGAAAAATATCCATCCAGGGAAAACATAAAAAAAAAAATTAGTTTTATTTTTTTAAGGACAACTACAAGCAGAGTGTTGTTACCTTTGATGGGAGAGACAACAACTAATAACCAGAAAAAGCAAAAGTGGTTAAGAAATTTCAGTAAATTTCTAAAGACTACATAAGGAAATGTGATCTTCTCCAAAGGTAAAAAGAAATATATATGTCAGTTATATATAATATATATTATATAAACTGTATATATATATATACACACACATACACTAACAAATTGCATACCAACTGATAATAGTTGGCAAGCTGTGAGGATACATGTACGTCCTGGAGAGGGTGATGACTGGCATTAGTATTACAAATATTAGTACACATTAGTCACTGCACTACAGTCTTTGCACAAAATGGCTAGGGGTATTTAAAAATAATTCTGGCACACCTAAGATAGCACATCATAAGTGGCCAGATATATGCTGTGAAATACAGATGAGGAAATGTTTAACATTTTTTGACATTAGATAAATGAGAAGTTTGTAATTATCTAGCACAGCTCGAGAATTTAGACATGAACAAATGTGACTTTGGGGCAAAGCCAGACAGGACAGATCAATCCAATTTGCTTTATGACAAAATGACAAGATTTGCAGATAAGAGAGAAGCTATAAATATAATCTGTATAGATTTGGGCAAATCTTTTGATCTTATCTTCCTTAATATAAGATTAGTAAGAACTCACATATGATGTTGATCTTGGTATTCGAACGTTTTAAACTTCCTATGGAGAATTCTCCACAATGACACAAGATGTGCCAGAATAGAAGTGGTAATAGGAAAAAACAGTCATTGAACCACAAATAAACTAATCAACCATAGTAATCTATAGTTGTTTTACCAAAGAAACTTCCTGGAACGTTTCAAAGTATAATGAAGTTAGTTGTATAGAAATAAGAATCATGCATATATTAATATATATTTTTAGGGAAATATGTCTGATGCAATTAATTTTCAACTCCATAAAGAATGACCCTTCCTAGAGGATTGCCTTATTATCGTATTTTCCAGTAGAAACTAGGAGTGGAATCCCACTGTGTAAAATCATTACACAAGCCCTTTTGGCTTAATCATACTAAATAGAAGAATATTTAATAGATTGTTGAAAAATATGCACTTCTAATATGAAGAGTATGATTTTATAAAGGCATAGTTTATGTTTTTATTGCTTTCCAATGTACATATTCTAAATACCTGTATAATGATCCCCTAAATTGATTTTTTACATTTCTTCATGTTGCTTATTAATATTTAAGGAGATATTTTACTTTGAGAGTTTACTAAGAAAATGGAACATGGATAAATGCTAAACACACATTGCCAAATGTGTAGTTAACTCTTCCCATTACATAAGTGAAGTACAAAATGCTGATATATTGTGCAGTTCCTTAAGAATCAATATTTTCTACTGGCAAATACTACTTCAAAATGCACTGAAGAATGATATTTATAGTAGTATCCACATATGGCTTCTCTTGTACTGCATATGACATTTCAGAATGTGTCATGGCCATCATTATTTAGTGAGTCTCCTTATGCCTAAGAAATTAAGGATTTAAGCTCATCTTACTTGGAGAAAAGGAGCCTATGTGCATTACATTATATCAAAATTCATAAGGGGGAGTGGAGAGAGGGAAGGAGGGTGGGGTGTCATGGTGTGTGACCCGTGTGTGACCCACCTCTTGGAAGCAAGACTTAGTTATAAGAGGGACTTTACCTAACAAATGTAATCAGCGTAACCTGGTTCTTGGTACCCTCAATGAATCCCCAACAATAAAAAAATCAATCAATCAATCAATCAATTAATGAACTAATTACATTAGAACTAAATAAAACAAGACACATATAAAAAAACAAAATTCATATTCATATGTACAATTTTTAAGCTCCAGTACAGCAAAGTGTAGTATTTTAAATGCTAAAGAAATCAAAGTCAGAGGAGTTATGATTGAAACTGAGATTTGTCCATCTCCTCTGTCAAAACACTCTATTATGTAATAGTTTATAATTGTGTTTTAGACCTTTTGCTCTTTTGCACCAGCTGACTTTCCTTCCATATAAGTCATATTCTACGCCATTCTGTGGAGGAATGACTTCACTTTTTACAGTTTTCTACACTTAAGAGCCTTTTTGAACACTACTCAGCTACAGAGTTCAACTAGGGCTCAACTCCAGTTTTTCCTTTAATTGCTTCTTTTCTAATTATTTCTATTATTATTATTTTTTTAATATAGGTATTCAAGTCAAAAGTTTTCTATAAACAAAATAATGTAATTTTTATCAATCATCTTGAAAAAACATTGTTGACAAAATCCAGTGGGCTGCACTTCAAAAAGATGCATAAAGAAATATTTTTTAATTGAATGAAGTATTTCATATCATGCTAAACTAACCTTTAAGTATGAAGATGAGAAATTGCTTGGTATGAACACCTAAGAACTTATATTATCCTTATGAGAACTTTGTGCATAACTTATAAGGGTATAAATTTTAGACAACCAAGAAATGAGGAAAACTATTACAAAATATCCTAGAGTGATAAACATATCTAATTATCAAAATAGAGAATAATGATGAGGATAATTGAGATCATTAGGGTAGCAGAAAAAAATAAAAGTCATATATTGAAGTCTCAAAATCCCTTATGTTCCTGAATTTGGAAATAAGTCCTTCGTGGATGAAATTAAGGCATAGGATGGAGTCTTGATCCAACGGATCTGTGTCCTTATGAAGCAGTGTATGTTCTCTTCCTCCATTTTTCTCTCCCTTGCATATGAACACATAGTGAGAAGTCATTGTCTATGAGTCAGGAAGAGAAAATAACACCAGACACTGAATCATCCAGCACCTTGATCTAGAGCTTCCCACCCTCCAGAACTGTGAGAAAAAATATTTCTGTTGGTTACACCCTCCAGTCTATGATAATATAGCACAGAAATATATTTCTGTGTGTATGTGCGTGTACATACGAACAGATAATTCATCAAAAAGGAGAAATATATATCATAAACATAAAAAGAGATGTTCCCTCTCATAGTAAAATCCACAAACTGGGAAACCTCTTTTCAATAATCAGATTATAGAAAGTGGAAAGTTTGACAATGTACTTTGTTGCAGAGTCTGAGAGCAAGCAATAACACAATTCTCAAAACATTCACCGTGAGAATTCTAAAGAAATTATGACAACTACCTATGAATTTTCACTTTGACTTAACATTTAAATTTTAAGATACAAGTGTAAGAAGATGGATCCCTTGCATTATCTGGTATTGAAAAAGCAAGATAGATGATGACTCTGAATTGATTATTGGGTTTTGCAATGTGAGTTTATTGATGACTTTGGCAGGTCACATTCTGCTGTACCAGTAATGATATAGTTGATCAGAAAAAAAAGGAGAACATGTTTTTTAAGTTTTAGGGATTAAAGAACATAATAGTGGAAAAACTACTGGAAGACGAATAAAATTAAAGTGCTTGTTTTATGATGGTTATTGTTCACACATCTTCACAAATGAGAATAATTCAGTGGCTAGAAAAACATGTGTAGAAGAGAAAGGTGAGGAAATAGGATTTAGTTCACAAGTGGAAAAGTTGGTCTTACCTAGGAACAAGGAAAGTTTATCAAATTTAAAATGGGAGTGCAGGCAAGATATACACACACAGATTCAGGCATATTCGAGGTGGGAGCCATGTGTATGTTCTCCGCTGATTTCCATTTTCTCATTAAGTTGGGAACTAAGGTCATTGGCTGAGAACAAGCATAAGAAAAGATTGCAGTTTGAGAACTGAGAAATGGGAAATATTTGTCTAAGACAGGAACATATGAATGGACTAGAAATTATAAGTAACAAAAGAGTCAAGTGAGTTATTTCTTGTTATGATCTTAGACAAATTAACCAGTTCATTCCTCAGTTTCTTCCTCATAATAACCAAAATCTGTAAATTTATTTCATGCAGAAAACGTGAACATTTTATGTCAAGAACTATGAACGTTCTGAGATTTCACTATACTTGCAGGTTCACAATATACCCTGCCACAATCTCATAGGTGCTAGCAGAGTAGGTGGACGTGAACTCCTAGGTCAAAAATGAGGATTCTATGGCATAGCAAGCAACATGAGTTCTTGTGTAAGTCTATCCCTTTTGTCTTCACAAATCCACAGGAGCCATATGGAGCACCCGAGGTAGATGGTACACACAATGTGTTTGTGACACAGATGAGGAATCTCGACCTTAGAGATTGTCCAGTCTTCAAAGGGGGTTAAAAAACAAGCCTACCTGAACTACATTCCAGAAGATGTCATCTTTATTATCCAGGTCAAGACACATCTGTCCTTTGTACCTGATGGAGACACTATTTTTCAAGACCATTTGTTACATAAACTTCCATGAACAGCTAGTTTAGAAGAACAATAGCTGATAGGAAATATGTTGAAATATTTTATAGAATTTTATCTCAACATTTTATTATTATAAATTCTAACCAATAATCAAATGTCCACTTTTCCTTACTTGTATTCTCTCTAGAATCATGTTAACAAGCTGTCATATGTGGGGAAGTGGGAAGAAAATCTTGTTTGGATAATCTTACCTGCGTGTAATGATTGTGATCTTCTGATGTTATGTTATAAAAGTAGCATTAACAGGTAGGTGACAAACACTGATGTTACTTTGTTTTACAATTTATAATTATATTCTTATTTAACACAAATTACGTTTTCAACATTTGGTTCTCATTTACATGACCTCTTGTAAAGCATACTTGCTTCTAAAAATTGTGTTAGACAATTTGATTGTCTCAATGCCTGACTATTTCACTGATTTTCAAATTGTTCTCCCATATTTTATTTTTGTTTAATAAAGTGAAATTTAAAAACTTAAATATTATAATACAGAATTTTCAGATGAACCTAATACTTGATAACAATGACAATCATAAATGTTTAAATTTTCAAATATAAAGTAAAAGGTTATTTGTTTTTTCATTATAATATTTTAGTGAGAGTTCAAATGTTAATTTGTAGCTAAAAGTCACCAATGGTGAAGATAAACTTGTAATATGAAATGAGCTTCTCCGCTCAAACAGGGGGCCAAAAAAGAGATACCTCAGGATGACAGAAGAGAGGGTATTTATCTTAGGTGAACATTTGTTAACTCTGCTCCAACCCAGACTTCTGCTAATCATTTCACACAAAACATTACGTCCAATCAAAAGAGATAACAAAAAAGCTGAGAAGGTCACAGGTGGGGACACTTCAGAGGCAAACCATCTGGGAATTTTAGAAGAAACTCTTACTTTTATTCGTTGGGCAAGATCAAGAAGCTCTAAGATTAAGTATGCCATCTGTTCTTCTGTCTGTATTTTGAAACTTGAGCCAAAACCTACATAAATGGCTGTATCTCTTCTCATTTTTTTTTTTTTTTTTTTTCACCTGAGGATATGGTGGCAAACAACTCCTTAACATGATCACAGATTTCTGCTTTCAGTTTTATTGCCCTAAGCCCACTTTGGACAGAGTTACTTTCTAGGAAGATACTATGACAATAATTCAAGTTTTAGAAATAGCAATAGTTTTTTCTTGCTTACTTTCAATAATTAGCCATTATCTACATCCTGCAAAATGTTACACTCATCACTCAAAATTATTTGATATTATTTTTCAAAATGTGATAAAAGCCACCTTTATTGCTGTATGTACTCCATTTTTTCCCACACAGTCATTCTATACCATAACCTTGCTGGACGATGAATTGTCCTTTAAATATACCATACTCAGTTGTATCTCTTTGGCATTGCTCAAATGATTATTTTTTCCAAAATGTACTTTCTTCTCTTTCTGACAGTATTTACTAACCCTGGAAATACCCTTTCAAATACATAAAAGCCTCTTACAGACCATGACTTTTGCTTTTCCATTACAGAATTATTAAAATAGATCACTATTTGCCCTTTCATACCACTATGTTAACATTTCCCTATGAGCATATGAACACTCCTTCATATCTGAATACCTTTATGCTTCCTTGGTCAAAATGCAGCTTCCTTTAGGCCAAGTGCTTCTGGGGTGCAACACTGTAGTTAGCACATGGTATTGAATAACTCCCAGCTAAATAAATAGTGGGGTATATTTTTGAATCTTAAATAAGTTTGCATTTCTGTTGGTTATCATTTTAATGTAGCTGAACTATTTCGATTTGTAATCCATAAATGTGGACAATGGGGATTTAGTATGTGTGTATGGTGTTTTACAGTGGGCGATTGGTCTTTTCTCAATTTAGAGGCAAAACCTGCTGTCAGGTAATCTGCATGATATCCATGAGGTAAGGACGTAACTGCTGGCTGTGTTCCCTAGATACAAACACTGTCATGTCAACACCCCTACCACACAAACTCTTCATTTTAGCTCTTACTCCATTTTATGTCGAAGTATATGATTTTCCACTTTTTGCTAATTCTCAATGCACTTGAAGTCATATGAAAAAGCAGTTTTCAGGTGAAAAATAAAGAAGAAACAGTGAGTTATGAAAAGATTAAACACAGTCAAGTGATTATATTTTTTACAGTATATTCTCTCTTGCTTCTTTTAGCAATAAATAATTCTCAACTGCAGCAGCAGCAGTCTTAGCAAATAAGGATCAATAAGAAATTTTTAGTCTATATCTCAAAAATTTTGAGAAATAAGGAAGGCTGCTGTGATTGGAAAGTATAGAAAAAATAGAATGAAAAAAGTCATTGTAATTTTAATAGCAAGAGAATTACAATTAAAAATGTAAATTATGCCAATATTTTTCAAATATAAAGTCACTCAACTGCTATAATCAAATTAGATTTTGAAATTTGGTAGGGTAACATTGGTCATATAAATTAATTAAATGTGCAGCTCTTCAAATGCATTAGTGTACACAGTTATGATTTAATAAAGACTTTTTTAAGAGAGAGGAAGTGTCATAATTTAATCTAGAAGATTTAGATTTTTAAATGTTCTAACATAAGAAAGTTTTAATTTTTTATAAACATGAAGTTATCTTTTAAACAGATATTTTACTCAGGGTAAAATCTTATTATCAGCTCATTATGCACTTTAATCTTTGTCATTCATGAAACCAATGCACCAATTGATTCTTATCACATACTTTAAAATAGAACATATGAAAATGTAAAATCAATGAATAAACTGATTAGTTTATGGATTTTACAGTTGCCCATTAATTTATTACTCATCTCAAAGTTACTTATTATATGAAATTTACTGGATCAACTTTCCTTCAAAAACATCCTCAACCAGTCAGTGAATACAGTTTCAATAGAAATAATATAAAATTTACTCAATTAAATGTAGACTCTGAGTTGAATTAAACCAAACTGATGGCTTTTTACTTATCTATCTAAAAGCTATTCATTCTTAACCTTGTGATCCAAGCTAAGCATTTCATAATTACCTGGCTAGGCGTTGGTTGCTGATTTGACATGATTCTGTAGTTCTCCATTCAAAGCAAATTTATAACCGTCACCTCAACACGGATTTTGCAACATAGAATAGGAAGCAAGTATGCAAACATTTAAAACATAGTGAAGTAACTAAGATCACTGGGTAAAATCAGAAAAAAAAAAAAAAAGAATAATGTATTGATGTTAAAGGAGGGATGTGGAAAAGATTTATGAAAATGATAGAATTGAAATGACCTTCAATTCTTAAAGTTTGACTAGTATTTTCATAGGGAGAAATAGAAAATTGATGGGGGAATTCTTGCACAGGGAATAGAAAAGCATAGGTGGAGAAGCAAGTCAAATTATTTTTATCCTAAATACATGTCATGTACACCTTTATGTAAATGTGAACTTAAAGGTGTTCATCAGACCAACATTTTTTCTGGCCATGGTAAGAATTGCTAATAAATTTGTTTCAAACATTAATATTTTACTTATCATATTATATATTTAAACAGTGAATTTTCTTGTACAATTTAGTGTTAACCTATAAATAATTTTAATTTATTAAAATAAGCTCAGTTTAACTGAAACTCTTAAGGCATCTTTTAAAGCCTATTTAATCCATTTTTTGTCACCAATTTTACACTGAATTTATAAATATATAACTTTTTTCTTTTCTTATTTTAGATTAATGTGAAGTTACAAACAATTAGGTTACAATCTTTGCACATATTTTTATTTTTATATGCCTCAATTTTCTGACTACCAAAACCCAAAATATTTTTGTGTTATCTTCATAAATGTAAGAGGTCTCAATAATTAAATATTGCAGTAACATTTATATATTTGTGAAAGTTGAACTTATCTCTATTTCATTTGTTTAATTTAAAAATTTCCCTAGGATCACAATTATGTTAGGTCACCATAATGGGTAAATTCACTTGAAAATTGGAAATAAACATGAAATACCAAAATGTTTTGATTTAGTTCATCACCTATGTTTAATTCTAAATATTATTTTTAGGGTTAGGAAGAACTTGTTTACTTTGAATTTTCTTTCTCAAGAAAACATTGAACATAAGCTTCACAGTTAAATGAACGTTCATAGGAATTGGAAAAAACCTTCCCCTCTCCGTTCTGTAATCCCACCTACGGCACTTAACGGCTTCTGATACCCATTTATGTACCATAACTTACAGGAGTTGGGCATGAAGCTCATATCTTTATGTTTATATTATATAATTTGACTCGTTGCTACTAAAATATTTCTAAAAACTTTAAAAAAATTTTAAATAATTTAAGGAATAAATTACAAGGAATAAAAATGGGCAAACCTTGAGAAGCCAGGTTCTAGACGTACCTTTAGGTATTTCATCCCAACACTACTGTTACTCTTTCCTCCTCCATTGTAAGAAGACTATTTATTTTATGTCTACTATAAGGCGTGGGCTTGTTTTGAACGTATTCGTGAATTTTAATATGATTCAATGACAGTATAATAATTTCTTCTCTCCAGTTTTATTTTTTCCAAATAAGTCTGCTAACAAAGTACTTTGGTTTATTGTGCAATATCCAGCAATAAAAAATAATTTTCTACTTATCTAAATTCTCATTATACAATAGTATATTTTCTTTATTAGAGTATTGCATACATTAGAAATACATCCGAGATAAAGTAATCAAATATAATCTTAAATGAAGACTGTGTCTCAGATTAAAGGATCTGTCAGAATTAATAATACTTGAACACTTCTAACAGAGTTGATATTCTATGTCATTTTATCATTTTGAAATTCGTGAGTAATGCAATAAGAATTATAATGTGAGTATCCTTAGAGGAGTAGCTCTTAAAATGTAATCAGACATAATTCAATGACTTATATATTAATACCTACTACTATTTCATGTCTTTGTTGAGCAGGACTTACCTTAACTAAACCAACATCTTCATAGAAATTATTGTATTCTTCAGTTCCTTTCTACATCAGCAGATGACAATTAGTAACACAGGTTAAGATTTTTAAAATAGAAAAAGATACTGAATATTTATAGGGAGTCTGGTTTATTTTATAACATTTTGTATGTGAATTGGAATTCAAATGTAAAAGAATGTCTGAAATAATTTGGATGCAAATGTAATAGAATATATGAGATGAGTAATTGCATTTGCCAAATAGATTTTCTGTATTTCAGGGATATGATTATTCAAAGTTACTTCTTACTTTGATAAATTGCAATGCAATGTGATATAAGGTGACTAGTCTTAAAAAATCAAAATCCAAGTAATCATACATAAATGTATTATATAAAGTCAAATAAAACTTCAATAAATGCAAGGTGGCATAAAGATAATTTATGTAAATAATTCTCCCATAAAATCTGCATTAGCTTGTTTGTAAAGGAAAAACATTTATTATAAATGACACTATTGCTAAGGTAGGTGGCTTTGATGAAAGAAAGTAAATACAAAAATATCCCTCTGAAATGTACTTGGAAATAGAATACTTTTATACCAAAAGTTGAATTTTACTCATTTTTTTTAACTCAGCAAAGAAAAAGCATTCTATGATCTTTCCTATAAAGAGTTTATTTATTTTAAAAAATTATTAAGCTACTAATCAGTGAAGATTGTAGTTTCTTCGTGCAGATATAAAAACCTATCTTTTATAATGTTACCTCAAGTTTTGTTGTGATAATGCAAAGTTAATGTCATTGTCATCCATTTTCAGCTATTAAAAACATTAATATCATTTTCCTCTTAATATTAACAGATAAATATAATGATTAGCATAGTCACTAATTATATTTATTTATAATTTTATTGCTAAGCCCTATGTCTTTATTTTCTAAGTTTTCAATGAGCAATTCTCACTTCTTTGGGCTCTAGAAATGTGTTTGAAATTTCTAATGTATTTGAATTTCCTGGCTTTTCTTATGGTAAGCCTAGGACTAAAGGAATATATTCTTGTGCTGATAGTCAGAAGAAAGGTGTGTGGTAAGTTATTTTATTTTTGTTTATTTTAACTAATAATTCATCATTATATATATATATATATATATATATATATTTTTTTTTTAAATTTATTATTATTTTTTTTTTATTTTTTGCAGTTTTTGACCAGGACTGGGTTTGAACCCGCCACCTACAGCATATGGGGCCACACCCTCCTCCTTTGAGCCATATGAACCTCCCCACATAATAGTATTGATACCAGAATTCCCTTCTTGTAGAGTCCTTGGTCTAGGGAATCAAAGAATGAATTCATGGATCATGAGATAGGTAGGTAGGTAGATAGATAGATAGATAGATAGATAGATAGATAGATAGATAGATAGATAGGTGAAAAATAGATTTTATTATTAAATAAGAGGAAAGTGAAACCCCCAGCATGGTAGAGAGTCCCTGAGGGTTGGTTACCACTTTCTCTGTCTAGGGGTTTGTATACAGTTTCTAATCATATCTCTTTCCCTGCAAGCAGGGGGGTTAGGGGAAATAAATTGTGTGTCTAAAATATACATCAAAACCATTGGTGCAAAAGCCCTGTGGCGGAAATTAATTTTAAAACTGCCATCTTGTGGGAATATGGAGATGCCTGTTGCATTCAGCCCTTCTCACGGAATGGTGACTTAGATGTCGCATTGATCAAATCTGTTCATGACCCTGCTTAGGCCCAGAAAATGGAGTCCAGGTCGAGTCCTGGGTGGAATAACCTGCATCAGTCGGATTAATGTCTTATTTACTGTTTTCTTCATTACCCCCCCCCCCCCCGATTTCCATTACACATTCCAATAATTGTAACTGAGAGAAACTTTCTGGGATCATCTCTACACATTAAATATTATTTTCCATGTTCAAAAAAGTCCAATAGGGAGCTATATCCATAGTGTGTGGAATTCAGTACAGAATGATAATGTCAGGTCTCAGGGCCGCAGGGTGGCTCCCGCCTGCAATCCTAGTGCTCTGGAAGGTTGAGGAGGGTGGATCACTTTAGCTCAGGGGTTCCAGACTAGCCAGAGTAATAGTGAGACCCCATCTCTAATGAAAATAGAAAAACTAGCTGGGCATTGTGGTGGGCTCCTGCAGTCCCAGGTACTGGGGAGCCTGAGGCAAGAGGATCACTCAAGCCTAGGAGACTGATGTTGCTGTGAGCTATGATGCCAGAGCACTCTACTGGGTCAG
Source organism: Loris lydekkerianus (assembly GCA_963574355.1). Taxonomy (NCBI): domain Eukaryota; kingdom Metazoa; phylum Chordata; class Mammalia; order Primates; family Lorisidae; genus Loris; species Loris lydekkerianus. The sequence continues at coordinate 29,253 of CAUYPK010132560.1, forward strand.
CAGAGTGACACGAGTAAGTAGAATGAAATGAGATATAAATTAGAATAGTTTGTTTTCTGAATGTAGGAAGGAAATGTAAGAACTATAAGAAAAAATAGAAAAGTTAATATGCTTTTGAATCTACTACTTCTTAAAAGTAAACTTGTGCTGTTTTGTTAGTTTCATTTTTTTTTTAAAGAAATCCATGCTGTAATAGTACCCCCAGCGAAGTGTATTTATTTTAACTTATTTAATCTGATAACAACTCTCTGTGGTTTGTGTATATTAGGGTTTTTCTTTTTTCTATTTTTTCAGTCAGAAGCAATGATAGAGTAAGTGATTTTTCAAGATCACTCATTTATCAAACGATAAAGATGTAATTTGAACACCATCCTCCAAGAAAGATGAGGATGAACCAAAACTAACGATAAAATATCTTTTTAATTACCTTATTTAAACAAATCATGCTCACATATACCATTGCCCTCCGTAACTTTCCATTAATACCCAGGAAAGGAGTCCCAATTCCAGAAGGAATTACATATATATTTCTGAACAATAAAACATAGCTATGAATGATGATTTTGGAAGTATTTCAGAAAGGAAATTCAAAAGAATAGAGAGCATATTTTCAGTGGATAGTCTAAAAAGAATGTTAACCATAAGATTTAAGTTAAATTTTCTTCGAATCTCAGAACTAGCAGAGTAAAACTAAATTTAAAGCCAAATCTTTTTTTCCTGCCTAAACTTGAAACATTTTTTTTTTTTTCTAATTGAACGCATAGATGCAAAAAGTGAGACAGTTTCAGTGCTTCTGAGAAGTGACAGGTAAATGTGCTATTTAACTCCTAATTAAGTTCAGTTCTTGGAAAAATAGAACTGAATGCACTTGCCACTGGAATGAACTTTCTTGAACTATGGTATTCACAAATCAGTTCTGAGGCTTTTTTTCCCTTTCATCTGAACATCATAAGTCAACCTATATCAAGGAAGTGTCTTATCTTTTTTCCTGTGTTGTCCATTAATGTGCCTTTATATATTATACAGGAAATAACTATTAATTATTTAAAAAATAACAAATTTCACCCAGTATACAAAATAGAATATTTAAGGTCATCACATCACAATAAACTGAAAGCAACAAGATGTCCTTCAATGCAGAAGGGAGAAATACAATGTGGTATGTCCACATTATTATGGTATATCCACATAATGAAATGTTATCAAGTTGTTCAAACATGGTGAACGTTTTCTAAGTGAAAAGAGCATTCTGTAAAAACTACTGCATGATTCCACTGTACTGGGATAACAAAAATTATAAATCAATAAATTACAAATTAAAGCCATGGTTGTCAGGAGTTTAGGTAGGTGTTGAATCTATGAAGCCCAGAGATTTATTTCTCAGGACATTGGAATTATTCTGCATGATGCAGTGATGATAGATTCATAGTATTTTGCTGTTGCCAAAATGTATAGTGCTTTAATAGCAGACAGTATGAAAGCTAATACATGAAAATTATAACAAAATAGCAAGTTAAGGGCTTCTAGGATGGAATTCAGAGTGTGACAAAGAATCTAATTGTATTCATCAATGTATGAGCAAACTACCCAAAGGCAATGCAGAAAATGGTGCTGACATAAAGAGCTTGGGTGATAAGTAGTCTGTAAGACTAAAGGCAAAATAAGCCATATGTAAACACTGCACCATATAAGAACATACTTTGTCTCTGCAGGGTATATGTTAACAATCCCGTAATTATTCTACATGTACACTGCATTAAATAATTTAGGAACTTGGTATGTTCACGTTGGAAAATGATTTAACCATTTCTTTCAAAGCTAAACATAATCTTGCTATACAATCCAAGTTTCTCACTGTTAGAGTGGGAGATTATAAACCAGCAGGACAAGCCAGTGGAATTACATGTGTGGTAATAGATGACAGTTGGAGACATGGGTATCAATTCATGTTTAGCCTTATGTAAATTTAGCTAAATTATAGATAATGTGTGCATACATGTGTTAGGGTTAACACATATATTTCTTCTGTCAGTTGATGAGACCTAGAAATATTCATTCCCTTGTCATGAAGAGAACACCTAGCAATTCCGATCTTGATTTCTGATGTTATTCTCTGACGCAAGAGGTGAGGGATCCATGACGAAACTGTTGATTCAAGGATTGGGTCATTAAAGGTACAAGAGGAGCCTGGAGATTTTTGCAGTTTCAGAAAGTGAAAAAGTGTTCAAAAACAAACGAACAAAAAACAAACTCCCGGACAGGTTAGGATTAAGGTTAGGCTTAGGGTTAGGCTTAGGTTACCTAGGAACAAAATGGAAGAGTACCCAAGAATCAAAACTATAGCAATTTGAGTAGGAAAATAAATAATTCAATAATTTATTGCAACCAAAATGTAAAAAAAAAAAAAAAAAAAAAAAACTATCTATGATGATGTAAATAAATAAATGAGTAAATAAATACATAAGGAAAACCTCTCATTAGAAGAATACCAAATAATTTATCTGGATACTCTCTTTAAAGCTGATGGTTTATAATCCACAACCCTAGAGTGTAGACTAAACATCGTGACTTTCTTCTATGAAGTATAGTATGACAAATGGGGAAATAACTTTACAGTGAGGAAACCTAAGAAACTGAGTCTCAACCTGCTGATCAACATCAATATTAGCAGTGAGAAGTCATGTTGATAGTGTATACCTAATAGAATGTGATAAAACATGTCTCTGATCTTCCTTCAATTAAAAAAACAAAACAAAACATAAAATTAGCTGAAACATGAGAAAACATATAAAATTCAGATACTCTACAATTACATGACTGGTCTTCCTCAACACCATCAAAGTTATTAAAGATAGCAAATGTCTGAAAAGTATCAACCCAACTCTGAAGAAAAATAACAACTAAATCCTAGGTAAGATACTAAAACACAAACATGAAGTAGGTAGAAACTAAGAAAATATGAATATGATACAGATTTTAATTTATCATGATGTATTAATATTGGTTTATTAATTATAACAAACCATACTATTTTAAAATGCTAATAACAAGGAAACTGGGTGTTTGCTATGTAAGAACTATAACATCTTTCCTGTAAATTAAAAACCAAATGAAAAAAAAAATAGTAAATGTTTAAGAAATTATCTTAAACATTTCCTGTAAATTAAAAACCAAATTAAAAAAAATAGTAAATGTTTAAGAAATTATCAAAAAAACCATGTGGTAGGTATACCACATATTTTAATGAAAAATATAAATTTCATAGGTATTAATTAACTCTATTTAGTCCAAGGGTAAATCATAACATTAGAAATTTTATTTAAGTTTTCTGATCTTAAATATTTTCTTAGTGATTTAAAAAATGCAGTTCTAAAATAATATCTAAGTTCAAGCTTACTTTACCCTTCCTCCAAAATATAACACTGAAAATAGTAATTGATACTTTCTTGAATGGTTATTAGGTTGCTTTCCTCAAAAAAAAAAGGAACATAAAAATGTATCTTGCATATTTTTTCTAGGGTTCTCCTTTGCATCCTATAAAAACATGTCCTTGAAGAAAGATGGTAAAATGTTCAATGATTTTTTTTTTTTTTTTTTTTTTCCAAAGCAGAAATTCTTAAAGCAGCTTCTGTGAGTGACAGCTGAACACCAAATTTTTGACTACTGGAAGAGGAGTCATGTTCACAGTACATAAATATTCACAGGGTTGGTATCTTTAAATATAACTTGCAAATAAATCTGACAGTAAAAACGTATTTTATGTTACCCAGTGGAATTGGAGTGAACTTTTATTCTTTCCATTTTCCTTGATGAATTTTAAGAAATTTGCTCCAAATTTTAGCATCTGCTATGTTGATTTATATTTTCAAAGAAGTTTGTAGGTAGTTTCAATTAATTTCATATTGATCTTTACCAGGTGATTAAATTTGTCACATTAAAATATTTTATTTTCCATTTACATCAAACATACATCTGTTTTCGTTGCAGTGACATCGGTGCTATAGTAACATAAAAGAGCACCCACTAATAATAACACTGTACATGGAATACATGGTTTTAGTACAGGATTGATTAGATGCAAATTATAACAAGGAAATACACCACATGAGTATAGTACTTACAGCTGGGTTTATAGGTCTGTATTTTTTCCAGGTAATTATTTCTTGTATTTCAACATTTCTGTATATTCTATGTGTACGTTTTTTCTATTTACATGTTGAATATGTAAATGCTATTTTGGAAGAAAATCATTAATAAAATATGAGCTATCCCGGGGTTATAAAGAGGAAGTCCTCAGGTCCCTTCTCTATTGACTCTGAATTACAGCAGTCATCCTACCCTCTAATTCATCTTCTCTTACTACAGAGAATGCTCATTTATTTCCAGGCATTATGGGTTTCTTGCTGTTTGTTAAAAATCTAGGTAAGGCACAGAACTTCCTCTTGGCCTTTGCCCATTTTTTTCCCGCTTTGCTTGTTATATTCTTTCCCCATGTACCTACCTGGATCACATGCCCACATTCCCGTTAGGTCTCTTCTCAATGTTACCTTACTCAGAGCTTCTCACAGGCCTCATTAAAATGGCAGCTCCCTTCCAGAGACTTCTCTATTGTACTCACCCTCTTTGTCTTTTTCCATACCACATATTACAACTGTTATAAAATTCCGTGTTTACTTATTTAGTTGGAATTGAAATATAAGTCCATGAAGGCAATGAATTTATTGATTGTAATCTTTATAGTTCCAACACCTATGTAGTGCTAGGGATAGCCTCTTTATTTAAAAAAAAAAAAAATATATGTATATATATATATATATATATTTGTTTACATTGTTTAGAGAAAGAGAAATAATCAAGATCATAGATTCATATGTATTCTTTTCTTAGAACTAAGTGCTTTATAATCAATATTCATTTCAATGTATTGAAAATACTTGCAGAATAAAAACTTTTCATACAAAAACATCAAGCAGTGATTTACTCAGAGGATATGGTACACAGAATTTTGATTCTGGAACAGCCTCCTTTAGCTTATTGAAGTACAACATTTGTACAGAAAGAACAAGCTGCCTTTATCTGGTAAGCCATGTGTGAGAAAGAGTCTTCAATTCACAGGATAGTTAAACCTGTTAAGTTTAACTGCCATTCTTCTTCGGAGAAGTTTCTCTTCATATCCCTTGCCCAGGCTACATTTTATATTAACTTGTACACACACATGAAGCAAATGTTCTCATGCATACACCTAAATAATAAAAATTTGCACAAAGCAAACTCTATTGTCTTCTATTCTGTTTTGTTCTATTCTAAATCACTAATTAAAGGGCTGACCATAATCTCCAGAAGTTTTTCACAGCCCTATATAGGTTGTAACTGACAATTTGAAAAATATTACATATTTGATTTCTTGATTTTACATGACCTCTAAATTGGAGATCTTTGTGTTCTTTTGTCCATAACAGTGATAATAGTTTTTAAATATTTCCAGTATATTTTGCCACTTTGGTAAATTGCACTGGTCCCCTGCAAACCTAATTAAGATTAAGCTGTGTCGCATGAAGAAGAATAATATAATGTCCCTTAGTCATCATAGGCTACCATAACAAAATACCATGAACAAAACTGAATAGCAGAAATTTACTTTTCACAGTTTAAAGGCTGGAGTCTGAGAGCAGGGGGAAGCTTGGTCGGGTTCTGGTGAGGCCCACTTCCTAGCTGGCAGAGGGCCTCCCCTTACTGTGTCCTCACAGGACAGCGGGACAGAGAAAGAAGGAATGAGACCTGCTGCTCATGTGCAAGTTCCCTGCTGTCTCTTTTATAAGGGCACAATTTTATCATGACTGTACCACTTTCATAAATTCATCTAAATGTATTTATCTCCTCAAAGACTCATTTCCAAATGCCATCAAATTGGGGGTTAGGTGATGACTTTCTGGGGGCTGATACAATTCAGTCTCTAGCATAATGTGATGCAACACCTTTCCAACTGGAGAGGGCCTTCTGGGCAGACACAAAGAAAGTGGGAGCAAAAGGTAGTGAGGACTATTTTTGCCTAAGAATCAAAATTTGAGGAGAGGTTGTTAGAAGCATCAATATAAATGAAGAAATGTTTTCTCATTTTCATTTTATAAATTATAAAATTTCAAACTCCCTTAAAGGAGCTGCCTGAGGATGCCAGGTAGCTACCACAAAGTACCCATGACGGCATGCCGTGGCCAGACAGAGATCAGGTCCCTGGAGGAAGCTTATTCATTCTCCACAGCCTGAGGAAAATAGGAAAGAAATCCAGAAGTTTCCATGTGACAGCTTAGTGGGTGTGAGGCAGATAAGCCAAAGCCAGAGACTTTGATATCCGAGGGTCAGGAACCCTAGAAATCATCAAGGTGTATGTCCTTGAAAAAGGAGGTCACCAGACCTCTAGGAATTTCCTTACACAGAGAGAGGAGATATATACACTTTACAAAAGATGGAACCAGGACGGTGTCAAGGCCTCCAGTGGCAACACCGTCTATCACACATCATCTGATAGGAACTACACAAGGTCATGTATGTTCCCAATATGCCCAAACATCATGTAGTGACAGAAATAGGAGTGGCAACAAGGCCAGCAAGCCTCGATATTCACCCCAAAGATATTGAGAAAGGCAGAAAAGAATTGTTGTTAAACTGGAAGATGCTGCAATGTATTCAATCGACAACTGTGTGACTTAAAATGTGACACTGTTATACTTCACTTTTCTTTCTGTGTTCACTTTCCATTAAAATATTCTGACCTATCATTACAACTTAAGAAAATTATAAGGTGACTTCTAAAAATATAACATGGGTTAGCATAGGATGTTCGGGTCAAAAACAATGTGATTCTTATGCTAATATTTTTGAAACCAACTAGTTAACTCCTTACTTCTCTTCACTACAAAGATGATAATATAGATTAATCTATAACAAATGTCAATATCTCAACTGTCAAGCAAATTTTTACACAGCTCTATTTTATAAATCAGTTATTTGTACTGTTTCATACAAAAACTACTATATTATTTGAGTTTTTACATATTTGAAGTCTTTTAAAGTATGTGAAAAGAGGCTTGGTGCCCATAGCACAGTGGTTACAGCACCAGTCACATATTCGAACCTGGCCAGGGCCAGCTAAAGCAACAATGACAACTGTAACACCTACAACAACAACAAAAAAATAGCCAGGCATTGTGGCGGATGCCTGTAGTCC
>CAUYPK010132562.1:0-39895 GCA_963574355.1 Loris lydekkerianus
CTGTGGAGGTCTACCCTAAGGCAAGAAGGGGGGGGGGGTGTATATTTAAAATATTTTTATGCCATTGGCCCAACCCTGTCACGCACCTCATCCCCCGCCTTCTTTCCCCGCCCCTTCCCCACGCTCTATATAAGTGGCTGCCTGACGCAATAAAGTTGAGTTCCTGCTTTAAAAAATAATAATAAATAAAATTAAAAATAAAAATAAAAAAATAATTATAATAGGCTTGGTGCCCGTAGCACAGTGGTTATGGCGCCAGCCACATATACACTGAGGCTGGCAGGTTCGAACCCAGCCTGAGCCAGCTAAACAACAATGGCAACTGCAACAATAACAACAAAAAATAGCTTGGTGCTGTGGCAGGCGCCTGTAGTCCTAGCTACTTGGGAGGCTGAGGCAAGAGAATCACTTAAGTCCAAGAATTTGAGATTGCTGTGAGCTGTGATGTCACAGTACTCTACTGAGGGTGACATAGTGAGACTGTCTCCAAATAATAATAATGATAAAAATGAAATAAAAAAAATAAATAAAGTATGCTACAAAGATCTGACATCTATACTTAAAATAAGAATACATACTATGCTCCTAATATTTTCCTATCACTTACTCTTTATACATCTCAGCATTAGATTTGCTTCTATTTTCTTGAAGTTTTCTATTCTTACCCAGGACAGAGGCTCAGATCATTGTAAACTTTGTTGAAACTGGCAGCTAACACCAAAGGTTTTACCATTACAGAGATTAACACAATAGTAATAATTATTATTTAAATTTTACTTACCACCTAAAGTATGAGAGCACTAGATAGTTTCATGATTTTTGTTTCCCTGGGAAAACAGGCTAAGTGCAATGATAAAACTTTTATTAGTGTGTAATGTACCAAAATGCAGTCCTTTCATTTAATATTTTTGTATGATTGGTGTCCTCATTGATAGAGTGTAATGCAATCTTAATTATCTGCATTAAATTTTTGAAAATATTAATTTAGTTACAAAATGAGATAATGGAAGTCATTTTTCAGAGAGCTATCAGGATTATTTTCTGGGTTTTTAAATTATTTTTTAGAGGAAACAGCATTAAAATGCTGCTGTATAAAAACCTATCCTGCCGATCTTTAGAAATAATACTGTTGATAAAATGTTTATATAAATGATAAATTATGATATATTTTGTTATTTGTGATTTTATAGATATATATCTCTCTCATTTGTGTATATGCACACATATTTGGAAGAGAAATATATACTCATATTCCTGTATATGAAACATATTTTCATGTATGCATACTATTTCTCAATATATGATACCAGAATGTAATTGAATTATATATGAAAATTAATCTGATAAAAAGGGACCTACAACCACAAAATACAAAACCTATAATAGCTTAAAGAAAAAGAAACCTCACACATCAAAAATACACACATATATACACAACCATATTTAATTTAATTTGTCACAATATCACAGTCTCCATGAACATCTTCATTAAAAGGTAAAAGTAGAAAGTAATGATGTTACAAAGTTTTACCCTATCAAAATAGATGGGTGACTCATGCCTATAGTCTTAGCACTCTGAGAGACAGGCTCCTGAATCACTTGACCCCAGGAGTCCAAGACCGTCCTGAGCAACCTAGCAAAATTCTGTCTCACACACACACACACACAAAAAAAAAAAAAAAAAAAAAAAGAAAGAAAAGAAAAGTTAGCTGGACATGGTGGCAAACTCCTGTAGTCTCAACTACTTGATAGGCTGAGGTAGGAGAATCACATGAGTCCAGGAATTTGAGGTTGCAGTGAACTACCTGGGCAATAAAGTGAGACCTGTCTCAATAAAAAATAAAAAATAAATAAATAAATAAATAATTGAATTGACTGCAACTAACAATAATGTGAACTTCCTTCTTGGAGAAGATGAAAATATTAGGAAAAAAACTAGGCACAGTGGCTTACGCCTGTAATCCTAGCACTTTGTGAGGCCAGGACGAGTGGATCCCCTGAGCTCAGGAGTTGAAGAACAGACTGAGAAGACTGCTGTCTCTAATAATTGCCAGGTATTGTAATCCCAGATATTCGTGTAGCTGAGGCAAGAGGATCACTTGTGATCAAGAATTTAAAGTTGCTGTGAGCTATGACATCATGCACTCTACAAAGGGTGACAAAAAGAAACTTTTTTGTTAAATAAATAAATAAATTAAAATAAAATATTAGGAAAAATCAGTACAATTAATAAACCACTACATTTAAATAATAATTATAGCATGAACTCAATATATTATTGCCTAGAAAACCAGATGTACTGTATTTAAATCTCTAGAGAAGCATTACTAGCTTGTTTTTAGAAGAATTGAATCTTTTTTAAGAACCTGATTAGATATAATTGATGATCCTTAATTTATCATTTCTTTGAGTTGGGAACATTCAAAATTCTCTCTTCTAGCTATTTGAAATGTACAATAAATTAACTATAGTCACCGAACAGTGCTATAGAGTGCTAGAATTTATTCTTTCTATTAACTGCAGTATTGTATCCATTAACAAACCTCTTCCTATCCATGTGCCCCTCCTCCCTTTACTTTGTAGACTCTAATAACCACAATTCCACTCACTACTCTTATAAGCTTAACTTTTTTAGCTCCCACACAAGAGTAAGAACATGTGATATTTATTTTTCTGTGCCTGGCTTATTTTACTTAACACAATGTCCTTTAGCTTTATTCATGTTCTGATGAATGACAGAATTTTATTTTTTCTGTGTGTGAATGAGTAGTATTAATATTTCATTGGGTATATACAACACTTTTTATAAAAATCCATTCATCACTTGATGGACACTTAGGTTAATTCTGTATCTTGGCTTTTGTGAAAGGTGCTGCAATAAACATGGGGGCACAAGTATTTGTTCAACACACTGATTTCCTTTGCTTTGGAAAAATAGTAGTGTCATTTCTGGATTATGTAACAGTTCTATTTTTAGCTTTTTCAGGAAGCTCCATATCACTTTCCATAATGACAGTACAAATTAGCTTTTCTATCAGTCATGTGTAAGAATTTCCTTTTCTTTGCATCCTTGACAACATTTACTATTTTTTGCCTTTTTGACAAAAACTATTCTGAGGTGAGATGTTATGCCATCATTGTTTTAATTTTCATTTTTCCAACAATTATTGATGTTCAGCATTTTTTCATACTTATTTTTGCCATTTGCATGTCCACTTGTGGAAAATGTCTATTCATATCTTTAACCCATTTTTTAAATCAGATTTTTCTTTTTTTCTGTTGACTTCCTTATATTACAATCTCTTGCTGAAGGAATAGTTTGCAAATATTTTCTTTTATTCTGCAGGCTGTATCTTTACTCTTGATTGTTTCCTTTGCTGTGTTCTTTAGTTTGGTATAATCCCATTTGTCTATTTTTGCTTTTCTTGCCTATGCTTCTGAAGTCTTACCCACAAAATATTCGGCAAGACTAATGTTCTGAAACATTTCTTCTATGCATTTTACTAGTCATTTAGAGTTTCAAGTCTTACATTCAAGTATTAGTTCATTTGAGCTAATTTTTTGTTAAGAGTTAATGTCTAGTTTTATCATTTGTATATGCATATCCAGTTTCCCCAGAACATTTCCTTAAATGGCTCTCCTTTCCCCAATATATTCTTGGTGTCTTTGTTGCAAATCAGTTTGCTATAAATAATACATGGATTAATTTCTGGGTTCTCTATTCTGTTTGACTGATCTATGTGTTTGTGTCTGTTCTTATGCAATTACCATGCTGTTTTGATGGCTGTAGCTTGGTACTATATTTTGAAGTCAGCTAGTGTGATGCCTTCTGCTTTGTTCTTTTTGCTCAGGATTGCTTTGGGTATTTGGTGTCTTTTGTGTTGCCAGGAAAACTTTTGGATTTTTTTTTTTTCACTTTCTTTGAAAAATGTCATTGATATATTGATAGACATTGCATTGAATCTGCACATTTCTTTGAGTAGTATAATCATTTTAACAATGCTTTTAATTTTTGATCAATTCTGATTTTATATTCTGCAACTTATTGAATTTATTTGTTAGTTTAACAGATTTTGTGAAGTCTTTTAAAATTTCTCAGTATAATATCACTTCATTTCCAAACTTAGCTCTATACATCAAGGAACTGGAGAAAGGAAAAGCTAAGCCCAAAATTAGTAGACGAAAGGAACTAGAAAAGAGAGTCGAAATAGTTAAGTAGACAAGTAATTGAAAAATTCATAAAACTAAGCGTTTTTTTCCTAACAGGAGAACAAGGCTGGTGGATCACTTGACCTCAGGAGTTTGAGACCAGCCTGAGCAAGAGTGAAACCCCATCTCTACTCAAAATAAAAAGCTAAGGCAAGAGGATCACTTGAGCCCAAGAGTGTGAAGTTGCTATGATGCCAGGGTATTCTACCAAGGGCAACAAAGTAAGATTATGTTAAAGAAAGAAAGAAAGAAAGAAAGAAAGAAAGAAAGAAAGAAAGAAAGAAAGAAAGAAAGAAAGAAAGAAAGAAAGAAAGAAACTTTTTGTTATTAAAAAGATGTTATTAAAACTAGTTTTTTGTTATTAAAAACTAGTCTAAGACAAAAGATTCAAAACTGAAATAAATCAAATCAGATATGAAACAATAGATATTACATCTAATACCACAGAAATAAAACATTTTAAGCAACTACTATGAACAATTATACATGAACAGATTGAATGGCCTGGAAGAGATGAACAACATGCATTGAAACATAAAATCTGCCATGACTAAATCATGATGAGATTTGGAGAAGACCTAAACAGATTTAAGGAAAAACCTAAACAGATCAGTAACAAGTAAGGAGATTTAATTAGTAAGCAAAAAATCTTCTAACACGGTAAAGCCCAGGACTAGATGGCTCCACTGCTGTATTCTACTGAACTTTTAAAAAAGAATGAATGCCAATTCTTCTCAAAATGTTCCAAAAAAGTGAAGAGGAAGTGATATTGCCAAACTTATTTTTTGAGGCCAGCATTACCCTGTTAGCAATTCAAAGAGACTGCAAGAAAACTACAAGCCAAAGTCCCTGATAAACAAAGATGCACAAATCCTCAGCAAAATACTACCAAACCAAATTCTACAGCACATTATGAGGATCATCCACCACATCAAGTTGGATTTATCCCTGAATGCAAGAATTATTCAATGTACACAAATCAGTTAACGTGATACACCACATTAACAGAATGAAGGATAAAAATCATACGATCATCTCAGTTGATGCAGAAAAGGTATTTGACAAAATTTAACATTATTTACTAATAACAATTCTCAACAAACAAGATATAGAGGTAAATTACCTCAACATAATAAAGTCACTTATGACAAATATGACAAACCCATAACAAACATACTCAACAGTGAAATGCTGAAACTTTTTACTATGAGGATCCTATGTGAGGATCCTGATAAGATGTCCACTCTTGCCAGTTCTATTCAACATTGTACTGGATATCTGAGCAAAAGCAATTAGGAAAAAAAACAAAACAACAAAAAAAAAAAAACAGAAAAAGAAAACTATTCAAATTGGAAAGGAAGAAATAAAATTGTCTTTGGAAGGATTAAATCATTGAAAATTAATATTTATAAAATAACATTTGAATCTTATATATCAATGGTGACTAGGTAAAGGATATTTTGGATTTATTTTACATTTTATTTTATCATGGTTTTTTAAGCATTTGGCCAATATTTGGTGTGTTTTTTTGTTTGTTTTGTTTTGTGTGTATATGATAAGCATACAATGAAGACTTTTATTTTGGGGAGTTGATGATTCCCAAATCACTTTGTGATTCCACTCTTAATTTGGACATCAAGGAGACTAGGTGTGTTCCTCTCCTTCTCACTTGTATAGTCAGTTGAGTTATTGAACTGCTATCATGGGATGACAGTAAACATCAGAGTTGGAGGTGGGACCTAATGGAAGGTGTCTAAGTCATGGAGGAATAACCCTCATGCACTAATTAATGCCTTCCCTGGGGAGCGTGGGGGGTTTAATGAGTTCTCACAGGTATTAGTTTCCACAAGAGTTTGTTTATAAAAAGAGAATGGCATCTCTGCCCCCTCTCTTGCTTCCTCTTTCATCATGTAATCTGTGCACACACCAGCTCCCCTTCACCTTCCACCTGGACAGGAAGCAGCCTGAGGCCTTCACCAAACACCCAATCTTTAACCTTTCAGCCAGTAGAACCAGGTACCAAACTAACCTCTTTTCTTTGTAAATTACACAGCTTCAAGCATTAAATGGACTAAGACACCCTCAGAGCAATCTTTCTCAGAATCCTGACTCTTCAGCCAACAACGCAAGGACTGATAAGAGGTTGTGCGTAAACCATTGTAGTGGAAAACCAGGGGCAATGGCTGTGGAATCCAAAGCAGACTATCCTTACTCTCATCCTTAGTAACTTCAATGCTTTCTATCTTTTCCCAGACTTAATGACCTGGGTGTTCTATCCATGTAAACACCTCAATAGACTTCCAATTTCATGATTAACTAACTGAAATGTGGCTACTATTGTTTAAATTACCCATTAATTTATTTATTAAAAAATTGATCAAATGACATTTAGGTATCACCATTGCTTTAGGTGGTCAAGACACATCATTGAAAAATCAAATACTCTCACTTTTTGTAGAGCTTAAATTCTAAAAGAGGGAGACAAATGATAAGAAGCAAACAGTTAAAATTTACCATGTTAGAAGTTGGTTAAGGATTAAAAAACAATTAAAGTAGGTATAGAATATTTGAATGGCTGTATAAACAGGAGCAAAAAGAAGTGTGAAGTTCTTTGTTTCTTTATTGATGCATCTGCAGATTTCATTATAATACCAACATCTGAGAAACCAAAATACATTAGTAATTTTGGGAAGCCTAAGCTTTTCATCATAACAAAAATAGATGTTCAGTGTAAAATTGAGTAGGAAAAGTATGTTACAAAATAATAATTGAATGTCACTTCATTATATTGATTACATCTATAATAGGGAATTGAAAAAGGTGACTCTCTTCTAAGGGTGACTTTCAAGTGGTAAGGATGTGCGGTATTTACTTAATTTTTAACTTCTTTTATTTTCTCATTTTTTTGTATGTATACGGTTAGCCCTTTATAAATTAATAGATTTAACTTCCAGGTAAAATAACAGGAGGCTGACAAATCTTGCATACGCTAACAAAACTTCCAACTAGGATTTCAAGAAGTTGCTGAAAATGCAACAATTTCTGACAATATAGATCAAAGATGTCAATGTATTATATGACTATCGCCAACTATTTTAAATTGTATATGAACTTTATGGATACCCTATATATAAGAGACTAAGAAATTTCAACTAATAAACTCTCAAGGGAATTACACAGACCCAAATTATCATGGGTCTATGCAAAAAACAACTTTGAATTAAAATAATGATGAAAATACAACACTGTAGTGAATAATTATTATATATGTATACAGGCAGTATTCTGAATACTTGAATAATTTTTTATTTGTATGTAATTTTTTCTTGAAAATGTTAGCTCAGTAGTACTTGCACATCAATCAACTGGTGGGCCTGTGATTTGAGAAGAGGACTTACTTTTATCAAAACCTCAATTATCAGGCAGTGCCTGTGGCTCAGTAAGTAGGGTACCGGTTCCATATTTCAAGGGTGACAGGTTCAAACCTGGCCCCTGACAAACTGCAACAACACCACCTCAATTATCCAATCATAGTCCATAGTCTTGGGCGTTGTATACACAAATAAACAAAAAAAACTCAATCTGCTAATTTCTCATTACTTGGGAAGGGTTATTGAGTGATCCGGTTAGTGTATTCTACATCCTAATTTTAACCTTTCTCACTCCAAATAACTGTGTGTGTTGTATGTGTGTGTTCCTACTGCAATTCTGATATACAACAGTATTTTTTGAGGTTTTGAACTTTAATATATTGGTGTATTTTAATTCATAGATTAAAAGAACTTTATTTTCTGACTGAAAGCAGACCTATATCACAGGATAATGTAAACAGTTTTGCCTATTCATGAGATTGAATACACACATGTATGTATATGTACGGATATATGAAATACAGATACACGTATGATTAAGTTAGGTTCAGTTACTTCTACTTACAGAAAACTATAATACAGAAATTGCGAGTCTCTTCTTTCATCATACAATGTGAATGAGTGAATATTCCAAAACATGAAGTTTATGTTCATTACTCAAGTTCTGCATCATTGAACATCCTGTTAAGGCCATTGCAGACCAGCACAAATATACCTAAGTTAGACTTATTAGTTTCTTTCAGTTGAAGACCTTTGTGAAGGAAGTAGGTATTTCACTAAGCTTTTTTCATGAGTTAGAAGAAATTAAGTTGTTCTGGGAATGTGTTAGCTGATAGGAGATAATTATTAGTTTTTCACTAGCTTAGTAGTCTTTTACCTGAATGATTATATTAACACTTTTGCAAGAGAGCAAAAGTAAAATATCTATGGCATTGCTGATGTGGGAGGAATATAAATTATTAGACTTCTCATCTGTGAAATATATAAATACTACTCAGTCTCTTCTAAATAGTAAATGTTTAAATTTCTGTCAAAAAATGTGGTCAATTATATTTCATAGGACATACAAGTCTTAGAAAAAAATTAATTTGAAAACTAGCATAAATATTCTATGTATAAATTTTAACTATTTTTATAAGTTTTGCTAATGAATTTTATAATATAACATTATCTATTGATTAAACTGACATATGGAATGTAGTCAGCTATTTCGTCTCTAACTATAAGAAATATATAAAATATATATAAATATATATATATAATATTTTTAGGGAGAGAGGCACTTTCCTAAATTGTAAACTGATTTATCATAGACTTCCCATATTATTCTTATAAGGCAAGGATGATATCGGGTAAAGATGATCTTGACAAACATGTAACCATAGCTTTTTAACCAGAATGGAATAAGTACTAGCTGACTCTTCTCCCTCAGATATATCTAAATTAGTGACGATCTAGTCATGTGCAGTCTCTTTGTTCCACAGTTGGGGAAAAACTCTACACTATTTTTTTGAATAAAACTATTTTAAAAATCATTTGAAAATGGAAATAAGAAATAGATTGTGCATGGTTCTATACTGCATATCCTATCCCTATAAATGCATGTTATATAAAACTATATAATAGATATGCAGTGATGTATTAATTATGATTATTTTATAAGAACAGTGAATCAATGTAATGTTTACAGTATAAGTATTTGTGTCTGTTTAATTTATACTTTGTAAATATTTTCTTCTAAGTGTTGAAGATTTTTAAGCAGAGTTTAAGAGCACAGACAGAAATTAATGACCACAAGTTTGAAAAAGAAAAGGCGGTATAGGAAATGCCTAGTCACAGTGGAAGATTTTTTTTTTTTTTTTTTTTTTTGTCAGATTATTGTTTTTATGATACCAGAGCAATAAGCTCCTGGGTAAGAAAAGAGTGCTTTTTATGAAGACCCTAAATTATCTATTGGCAAGATAAACTCTATTGTTCAAAAAGACCTTAAGGTGAAATATGAAGAGAAAGAAACAAATCCTGAGATGAAACAGTTTTGCAAAATACAACAGAGTATTAAACCTAGTAGTAAATAGAAGAAAGAAAAATGATGGAGGTAACAGAATAGTTCTGACAAGGCAGTGTAAAAATCAGTTAAAATACTTATAGCCCTCCCCCCCACAAACCTAAAACACAAACATAAAAAACTAAAACATAAACATGGAAAGCACTTTCAATAGTAAATAAATTTACTATTGAATATATATATATATATATTTATGAATATAAAATATCTTCAAAAATATATGGAATGGATTTAATAGATGTAACACTACATTAGCGAAATGCCCATTTAAAAATCTTCAAAATAATCTAGATAGATATAGAAATTGTTGTCACTATAAAAGCTATGATTAATTATTAATAATTTTATTTTGATTTAAAGTTAATTTAAAATAAATATAAAAGGAGTAATATATTGCTTCAAAGATACAAACATTTCTATGGAAATCTACGTGCTACTAATGTAAGCATTCTTAGGAAGTTAATTAGCCAGATAGGTACTATTTTGACACTATAACAAAATAGTGCCAAGAAAAGAAATAAGTATTGTAGAAATATTAAGCTGAATGGTTATAGTTATACTATTATAAAGTAACAAGAAAACATTTGTTTGAGTTTATTTCTTGACTTCTTTTTAGAAGTGAAACGGTATTGAAGTGGCAGAAAGCAGTACCTCCCTTTCCCTGATTAAGGGATAAAGGAAATTGTTTGGACATATGTGAGTTTTATAGGTGATCATAATGACTACACAAGGGAATGGAATTTCAAGTCCAGAGGCCAAGATAGCAAACTGTTTTCTAAGACCAAGGGAAGTTCTTCACAGTAAAGATGAATCACCCACCCAAAATGCCAATGGAATCCTTGTTGATACCAAGTAAAAGCAGTGAAGAGAACTGCTAACTCTGTACTCAATTTGAATCACTGAGAAAGTCTTGATTAAGTAAAAAGCATCTTATATTTTTAAAGTAAATTATAATCACAAATAAGATACAATGCCCTAAATTTTAGAAATTCATTATAATCCAGAATTATTAAGTAGAGGAAGAGCATGTTGTTGCTCTCTCTTCATACTTTTTAAACGTAGTCAATGCAATGCACTTTTCAAATATTTCTTGCTTGTGTAAAACACACATTTTGGAAAATTTTATATTTTAAAGTGTCAATTTAGTGGTACTTAATGAATAATTTTGCTCCTGGCTAAAATCCTACCTGTGGCTTCTTAGGCCCAAGAATAGGTAAGTTTAGAGGTTTCTCCGGGAGGTCAAAAAGAGACAAGCTGCCCTGCACACACCACACTTGGTGCACACTCTGTGCAGGACGGTCTCTGGAGGGAGCAGGCTCCCTTGGCCAACCATGTTCTTAGGCATATCTGCATGTCCTGCCCAGGTGCCTTTATCTGAAGGCTTATTTATGAGGACCTTTGACAGAGGCATTTCTCAGATGCCTCTGCTAAGGCCTACTAACGGGTGGTGGGGAAATTTCAAGACACTGTTTTATACTCTGACTCGGTACTGAGAACTTCATTGTAACTGTTAGCCCTTCCACCTCCTCTGGTCCTTAAAGCTAAAGAGCCTTTTGCTTGGAACTCTGTTAGCAGTGAAATGACCCCCATACCTGAGCTGATCCACCTAACCCTCCTTACAGCATCATTACTTGTGGAAAATGAAACACTAAGGGAACTGGCCCTTTTCCTAGGTTAGCTGGTTGCTTACATTATCTCAGAACACGATTAGCAGGCCTGGCTATTACTTTCATTTAGGCTTGTATCAGTGTACAACCCCCACAGCTGGCACCACAGGACTCACCAGCTGACCTCCTGACAGCTCTTTCACAATGTTGTGTGACCATCACACTGTCAAAGTTACAGAACATTTTCATTGCTCAAAAGGAATAAGACAATAGATAAATATTTCATAAACAGCAAATAACTGGGAAGGGTGATCATCTGTAATTTGTAGCATTACATAACACAAATTTAATTTCAATTAGGTGAATTGGATTAAAAAAAGTTTTCATCAAATGAAAATGAAAATATTGAGAGCTAGGAGTGGAAATGCATTAAGGTCTTAGACCACAGCTGTATTCAAACATTCAAAGGAGCATCTGTCATTTGGTTATGGTTTATCTATCCAAATCCAAAGGGTAAAATAAGAAATAATGCCTACAAATTTATAGAGCTATAATCAGCATAATTAGAGAATTTATAAAAAAAGTTCTATTTTGATCTTTTTAATTCTATCAGACTTGTATGAGACTTTAAAAACTTGAAAGAAAGGTGAATTGGATGATAATTATTTTCATTTTCACTGATAGCTGTGGTTGACTTAATTTGCTTATTGAAACAGAAAATTCTAGAGGTAAACATTATAAACAATATCACTCAGATCAAAACGCTTTTAGTGTATTATAAATTATTTTCATTTCATTCATTTGTAACACAGTTTGTGCCCTGCCAAGGACACCTAAGCAGCAGGTATGACAAATTGAGTGAATTTAATAGTACATCAGTTACATAGAGGATGCTGGAAAGTTGAAATAGCATAGAAGGAGTGATGAAATAATTCAAAGAATAATCACACAGGAAGTAGCAACTGAAGCTATAGCTGAGGAAATAATCAAAAAGATAGTGTTCCTAGAACAAAAGGGCTCCCGATTTTGTTGATTTATAATTACTGCGGCCTGCAGAATATGTGTGGGAATCAATTCTAAGGATGTTTTTTAAACAAGGACAGAATGTATCATTGGACAGGGCCAAATTTGTTGATATAGCTGCACTTCTGAGAGACTCTTCACTTAGTATGTTAAATCTGCTTTAATAATTTGTTTGCTTTGTTGACTAAAAACTAGGCTTAATGGTTGCCAACATTCAAAGAGGCTGTAAATGCAGAAATTCTCTCACATAATATTGAGGGGAAAAGATCCAAAAGCTTGGGAAAACAGGAATATTGAAATGGGTGGATAATATACCATCTGCTCCCTCATTATATGGCATAAAAGGACAGGGAAGATGCCTCCTTCCCTGAGGCAGTGAAAATTTATGGCTTAATGGAAAGCATAGCATCATTAGATGCACCATGGTGGCAGTCTTCTGTAAGGAAAGAAAGATGGTGGAAATGCTTGCATTGGGATGGGCTTTATTTATACAGTAAAGATGAATGATAAAAAAAAAAAAAAATGGCACAGGCCCAGGGAAACATTTAAGTGCTCAAGCAGAAATATTGCAAACATCTTCTATGATAGGCAGCAGAATGAAAGAAATAACAGGAATGCTTCAGTTTTTGTGGATCTTTGACAGATGCCAATTCAAAACAGCATTTTAAGCTTGAAGCAGATTGGCAGTCTATTAATGTCTGACTTGATGTGTAACACCAGCTCTGGATTTGGTAGATAGAAAACTTACGTGAATCATCAACAGTGGATAGTGAAATCATCAAAAACTCTGATTCAATTTATTTATTTTGCTTATTTGAAGAAGAGGTCAGGATCCCTCCAAAAATATAAATTATGAATCTTCCTCCAACCTTTCTCCTAAAGAACTTTCAGTCTTTTCTATGTTTACTGTGCACCAGGGAAAGGGGAGAGCTGGTAGATTTCCAGATATTCACTCTGATTTGACACCAAAACCTGAAGACCAAAGTGGTGTGATGGCCCAGCAGTCAACATGGGAGTTAATGGAAGTCTGTTCAAAAAAGGTAGTGTTGATCCAAGTTTATCTCATAGCGTGTTCATTGTGATTACAAAAATATCTGTAGTCATGTACTCAGTTTCTACCAATATAATGTAGTTATATTAACAAACTGGTAGAACAACCACCTTTGATTCTCTAACAGGTTAAGTGAGTTATTATGGCAAGAATAACCACAAAGAAGCTGCTGCAAATGTTTTTGCTGACTAGTATAGTAAATCCAAAGCAAAACCACCTCCCTGTGGGAATAGCAGAGATTAACATCACTGTCGAAGACTTCAAAGGTGCAGAGCTAGTCCTTCCTATCACAGATTTAGGAAATTACTTCATGCTTTAGGTGACTAGATCTTGAGACATAACTGTGAATTAATATAAACTTAATCAGGAGAGACATATATTGCAGCTGCCTTTTCACCTGTGGCAAATATAAGAAATAAGTCAATATAATCCCTGACCCATGACACTTAGTTATTGACTTAACAGATAATTTTTTTATAGTAGGACTGTTAAGGAAGGAAATGTGTTCTCCCAAGATTCATCTGTTTAAGTCCTAACCAACAGTACCAGTTAAGTCCCAACCACCTATGACTTTATTTGGAAATGGGGTCATGGAAGATAACTCCATTAGTTAACATGAGGTCATATAGGAGTAAGGTGGTACATAATTGGAACCCTTACAAAAAGGGAGAAATTTTAGACACCCACACATGGAGAAGGTTATGTGAAGTTTGGAGTTACACTGCTGGAACAGAGACTTCCCTACATGCTTTCAGAGGTAGTACGGTGACACCTTAATGTCAGACTGGTAGCCCTCAGAAATGTGATACAATGAATTTCTGTTATTTATACCACATTGTTCATGGTATTTGTTATGGAAACTCTAGGAAATGAACACAAAAGGACAATAATTCCTTTTTCTATTTTCTGTAAAGGGACATTTAGTAAATATTTAAAGCTTTTCAGGTCATTTGGTCTCTAATGTAAATAGTTTTGTTTTGATAGCAAAAAGTTAGCTGTAGACAATATGCAAAAGCTTGAGTATGGCAGATTTCCATCAAATTTAAAAGCCAACAAACATATAAATAAGAAGGAAAGTGGGCTGGATTTGGCCTGGAATCTCTATTTTGCAGATCTATTCCAGTCTAGTGTAAGTGCCAGCAATATGTTTGTTATTGCCTTGTGGCAACAACCATGTATCTTTATTGTCTTACCTCAATGATATTTTTTTTTAATTTTTATTTTGAGACAGAGTCTCACTTTGTTGCCGTAGGTAGAATGCCATTGTGTCATAGCTCATAGCAACCTCAAACTCTTGGGCTCAAGTGATCCTCATGCCTTAGTTTTTCAATTTTTTAGTAGAGACAAGGTCTCACTCTTGCTCAGGCTTGTCTTGAACTTGTGAGCTCAAGAAATCCACCCACCTTGGCCTCCCCAAGTGCTAGAATTATAGGCATGAGCCACCGCTCCTGGCCACCTCAGATCTTGATCATGCTGACATCTCACAGAACAATATGCTGGCCCCACTACAATCTAACATGGTAGTTGGATCCAAAGAGCAGCAGTCACAACTACCTTTGATCCATTAGTGCGCTAGAGAGTGGAGGATAAAAATCTATTTCCTTTACCGAACACTGCGTCAGTAAAAGGTCAATTTTAGAATAGGAAAGCCCTTCTAGCCGCTGAAACAGAAAGGATTTCAAAAGGGAACTAGTTATAGAGGTAGCAAAGTTAGGAGGCATAAAAGATAACATTGGGTTAAAAAACACAGTCTTAATTGCAAGAATCCATTACCACTTCTAGGCTGAGGAAAATAAGAGTTGTGTTAGCGTAGTGTAGATAGTGACTCACCTCTGTTAGTCCATTTGGCTTCCTATAACAAATACAATAAACTGAGTAGCTTATAAAGGATAGAAAATTATTTCTCACAGTTCTGAATGCTTGGAAGTCCAAGACTGAGTCACTGGTAGATTTTTTTTTTTTTTTTAAGGATCCACTTCTTCATTCATAAAAGTCGGCATGTTGCTGAGTGCTCACATGCAGAAGCACCAGGGCAGCTCCCTGCAGCCTCTTTTGTAAGGGCACTAGTCCTATTCATGAGGACAGAGCCCTCTAATCACCTCCGCAAGATCCCATCCACTAATACCAGCCCATTAGGGATCAGGTTTTCACGTATGAATTTTGAAGGTACCCAAACTGATCATCGTGCTGTGTGATCAGATGTGTGAGGGACAAACCACATGGCTAGTGAGTTAATCTCCGGAAAACTATAGTAAGATTGATGCTTAGAGCTCACATCTGATTACTCAGAACTAGAAAATAATGTGGTTGCCTGGTGTAAGTACCTCTGAGGAACATTGCATGACTGTTGCTAGCAACGACCAGAGAAGCTGAAAGCTGTGCTCTACAGCTGGTGTGATTAACGTCTGAGCCGGAGATTGGAAGGTCCTCTTCCCTCACCTTAAACGTCTCCAGTTGTCGACTTCGTCGATGAAGGCAAGTGGCAAAATAGCACAAACTCAGCCCTGGAACCACAGAGCAGAATCCTTAAGAAGGTCCTTATGGCTGATAGAAAATTGATAAAGAATAAACACTGTTCCTTCAAATACTTTTACTCAGTTCCAAATTCTTATGCACATAACAATTTATGTTAAACTGGAGAAAATGTACCACTTGGTTATATTCTGAGTGTGCATAATCTCCATGGGACAGAGGAGAATTAGAAAGGAAAGGAACTAAAAATGTGTTTGTAGCTGGACAAAACATAAGAAAATAGAGCCATGTTCAGTTTGGCTTTTAGCTGTAATGTTGCTTTGTGGACAAGGAGGAAATCATTGCCAAATGCAAAGGCATGGGAGCAGTTTCTATACTTATCAGCTTGGAACAGGCATATTAAAGAGATTTTCTATTAAATATGTCATTATGGTTGTGTAAATTAAAAAATGAGTTTCGTCAAGTAACACTTAACTCACCATGTTACCCAGTATCAAAGTGTAACTAAAACAACTCAACTGATGTTCAGTAAAGAAATAAGCATTTATCTACATTGAGAAAACTGTCCACAAATTTACAGGTTCTACAAAATTATACACTGTAGGATGTTGTTTAGTATAATTAGAAAATAGCATCCAAGAATTTCAATTCAAATAAGAATGCACAATTTAAGAGACTGGTTTAAAGTGGGATGTAGAAATAAATAAAAAACATTGTCAACATAAACGTAATTATATGTAATATATAATTAATATAAAGAAGAATCACTGAAAGTAGTATTTTGGCAAGAATGCTATTTGCCTCTCTCTTCCTATTTTGTAACATGGACTCCTGGTTACACATAAGGTGTTTTGTAAATTCATGCTCTATATTTTAAATTTGAGGTCTAGAATTTTCAACCCAGGCTATATAAAAATAATTATATATAAAGGTACTGAGTTCATATCAATAAATGAGAACAATCTACATTTAATTATAAACCTAATTAAATAACAAATATACAGTATATTATAGACTAGAACGTAATCTACAGTTAGTGATAACATTTTTAATTTCTAAATCATATATAACATAGAATTTCAATTTTACTTCAATTTAAAGTAGAAATTAGTTTTATTCTATTACTGACTCCAGTTTTTGTGCATCATGCAGCATCTTCAGATATTTTCCAGCATCTTAAATTCTTACTTCACCATATCCTTCTTTATCGTGATGAAATTGTCGGTTACTTTGCCCTTATTATATTTTTAGGAAGTGTTTTGCACTTCCTTGGGTATGTGCTTAAAATGTTCCAATTAATACATAGATTTTATTTATTTATTTATTTATTTATTTATTTATTTATTTATTTATATAAATGTATGGATATGAGTGTATTTTTTTTAATGTAGACGTACAGTGGTGAAACCAGGGATTTTAGAGTATCCATCACTTGAATGTCGTATATGCTACTGGTTAAGCAATTTCTCATTGTCCATTCCCTACCAAGTCCCACCTTTTTGAATCTCTAGAGTCGATAGTTTCCCACTTTGCTTCCCGGCGTTCACATTATTTAGCTCCTACTTATAAGTCATAATAGGTGCTACTTTGTCTTTCTGTGTTTGAGCTGCTCACTTAAGGTAGTGACCTTCAGTTCCATTCAGGTTGGTACAAAAGATATAATTTCTTCCTTTTTCATGGTTGACTAGTATTCCATCATATATGTATGCCAATTTCTCTTTAATCATCTGTGGATAGAGACTTCTGGCTAATTCCATACCTCTGTTATTGTGAACAGTGCTGTGATGAACATGCGTTTGCAGGCATCTTTCTGATATATTTCATCATATACCTTTCTGATATGCTTCTTTTCCTTTTGGAGATATCCAGTAGTGGAATTGCTAGATCAAATGGTAGTTCTGTCTTTAGTTCTTAGAGAAACCTCTATATTGTTTTCCATAAATGTGCTTCTAATTTCATCAATGACCATTTCTTTAAAAACCTTGTTTTCCTTCAGGATAGTCTGGGCAAAATGCTAGTTGTTGATCTACTTATGATGACTGCAATCTCCTTTCCCCAGAATGACCCTGTTGTCTTCTTGGCATTGTCTGCTACCTTGATAGCTGGAAGTGGGGAATATTTGAGAATAATTCTTTTAGGAAGCCTGATTAAAATAAGAACTGAACATCAGTTTCATAGATGCCACAGAACAGTTGAATCAACGGAGAAAATGAAAGAAAGACACTCTGGACAACATTAAGGAAAAGGGAAAAACTGGGAAATGCACTTAAACATGGCTAAATCATAGCTAACTGTACTTTTAATTACAAAATTTTCATTACAAAAATTCTAAAAAATATTTACAAAATATTCTCTACTTGTTGGCTGCCTCTTTGAAAAATTTCTCAGTGAATATTGTGCAAATAAAAGTACATGTAGATATAATTTCCCATTTTCGTCATGTATGGTGACTTTTTAGGAACCCTGGCCTTTGCTTAATTCCTCCCCCTTTTTTAACAACTTCACTCTTATTTCTATCTTCCTACTCTACTTTTCCTCTTATCCAATTTTTGCTTCTTGCTTCTAATCAGATTCATTTCATAACCCAATGTCATTTTTTCTAGTGTCTTCAATTATCTTCCCTTCTAAACGTTCTTTCTCTGCCCCCTTCTCCCATAATTCCTCTTGTGCTCCCAGCGTAAGTTTTATCTGTGTGTTTTTCACTCACCGTCCACAACTCTCTCCTTCAGATAACATACTGTTTTTCATGGCTTTCATTGTTGTTTTTCTCCTTGTTGCTTATTTTCTTGTTTTTGTAGCTCATTTGTTTTCCTCACCATTTTAAGATCAGAGGCATCAGTTTATCATAATTTTCCTTATTAAATTCCTGCTTGTAACACTATTAAAATTTATTTGTACAACATGAGATGTTCAAATATTTAAACATATTATTTTACTAATATAAGAGTAGACACATTATCCATAATTGTGTGAACATCCAATACATATAAAACTGAACTTGAACGCATTTTTAGTGGGAAAAATACGATCTCATCAGTGTACCGTTTCAGCATGAATATAAAAAGTAATTTGCAACAAATGCAAACTTTCTTATATCCTTGAAAACATCTTGAGAAAGGAAGCTGAGAACTTTAACGGCAAGATAGACAAAGACACGGTGGGAGGACAGAGGTGGATGGGGGAATGATTAATGCTGTGTCTACACAGTACAGGTGTTTGGTACTGAAGCAAGTGGTCAGAAAACAAATTGAACATTTATTCTTCCTGACAGAGGGATTAAGAAATGTGGTTGATTTTACCTTTATAAACGAAGCATTGAGTAAACTGCTGTCTTGATTGATTTCTTTGGTATTTGCTAACACTACAACTGAACATTCTGCTGGGAATTCCTTTGTTTGTGTTTGTTTCTTGGAGATGTGTATTAACTTGTAATTAATGGGCTTAATAAAGACATTATAAAGCAGCTGTGATAGGTTTTTTATCAACTATACCAAATCTAAACCAATACAAACTATTCCAGAGACAATGATGGTGTTTGCATAAGATTTTCCCAACATTACAATGATAGAACTTATAACATTTCACTAGAACTTGATAGTAAAATAAATAAATAAATAAAATCTTAGAGTGGAATCTAATTGTGAGTCTACCACCATGGCACCCTATTGTTTATTTGAAACCAAAGGGCTAGATTTATTAGTTGAGATTTATTCAAACTAGATTTCACCATTCATCGAGCATTTTTTGAGCACCTTTCACATATCAGGCTCTATAGCAATACAAAGTTTAATGAAATGGAAAAGGTTATTAATACATTTGAAGGTATAGAACTGTAGTATTTAAAGCAGTGATGAGGGATATGAATGGAGCAAACAGGAAGCTCTGAGCTACCGTCACATGAGTGGTGGGAGCTTGTGTTGGACATGTTAGTCACTTAATATTTTGAAAGCCACTCTGAAAAAGTACCACTTTAGGGGAAACCTAAGGGTGACAAAGGCCAGCCACATAAGGAATGGGCTGAAGAGGTTTCTGGGCAAGGAATTCCAAGTGGATCAAATAATGTCAGATAGAAATAACTTGGCTTTTTCCCAATAAACTGAAAGACTTACCATCATAGTTGGAGCTGATTGTGACCACAAGACTTTGGCTAGTAGACTAGTTAGGGCTTTGCCTAAGTGCAGTGGAGAGAGGACCACTAAACATGGCTTTCAGCTCCACAATTTGCTAGGAATATGTGTTCTGAACTTTAACACTTATAAAGTATTTTATTATAAAAAATTCAAATATATGTTGAGAAGTATATAAGCCCTTGGACATCTGTCACTCTGGTTACAGTTGATTAATCCCCACTGGCCATGGACTATGGCATACATTTTTACATTCCTCATTATTGGAAAGCAGTATATGTGCCTTTTGTCTAATACAAACTTCTTGAAAGACTGCAATAAATGTTTTTATAGGAGTAACTATATGATGAAGGGGAGCTTTTCCTGTTGCATCAAAAATGTCAAGTATGATTCCTTGTGAAAACAATGTAGCTTTAAATAGCCCATATTCCAAAACAAAAACTTTTAGTAACAGTGGAAAGACACCTTTGCCAGGGCTTATTATACTCTTCTGAAACAGTAAGTTTACACACTTCTTCAGGATTTATAAATAAAAGTCTGAGGCAAGAGAAGAAATCATTGGCTATGAGTGTTTCTCCCCACACCCACCTTGAAAGTCAAACACAGGGTGGGCGGAGTGACACTCCAGCCAACTGTTTTAGATATTGAGAAACCTGCTCCATCCTGAAGATTCCAGCAGCAAGAGGGTTTCCAGTGACCACTTTCTACAGGTTGTTAGAGGTACAAGCAAGTAGATGACCTTTGGCAATTCCTCCCTACCGCTCACTGGGGGACCCCTGAGGAACTTACACCTGTGCACCACAGGAGGTTAGTATGCAGAAGCTCATACTAGTCAGTTTGTAGTAAACAGGGAAACATCATCAACCAAGAGTAAAGGGTCGAATTGCTTCAGAGAAGTGCCTGTCTTTTCTCTTTTCTCTCTTCCCTACCTGACATGTGAAAGATAAGAGATTTGTGATTAATCTGAAGAGCAGGGAATATTTTAATATATGCAACTAATCAGAAAATTGTGAGATCTTCTGCTATGCCATTTAATCAGTCATAACTCTGAAAGAAAATTGAGGCTATGCCTAGTTTAGTGTAACGTCAGGAAAATGTAATAAATGGGCAGTTAACAAGGAGGTAGGCAGGTGATAAAACAACAACAACAACAAAAAAAAAAAAAAAACCAGCAACAACAAAGCAGAGAGGCTCCTGTGGCTCAAAGGAGTAGGGCGCCGCCAGCCCCATATGCCAGAGGTGGCAGGTTCAAACCCAGCCCCAGCCAAAAACTGCAAAAAAACCCCCCCAAAAACAAAGAAACCACAAAGTATGACGCAGTAGTCAGAGTTCACAACAGGACGACTGTTGCTGCTTCAAGATTAAAACATTATAAAAGCTATTACGTGGGTTTGGTGCCCGTAGCACAGTGGTTACGGTGCTGGCCACATGCACTGAGGGTGGTGGGTTCAAACCCAGCCCTGGCCTGCTAAACAACAATGACAACTGCAACCAAAACATAGCCGGGTGTTGTGGTGAGCACCTGTAGTCCCAGCAACTTGGGAGGCTGAGGCAAGAGAATCGCTTAAGCCCAAGAGTTTGAGGTTGCCATGAGCTGTGACACCACAGCACTGTACCAAGAGTGACATAGTAAGACTGTGTCTCAAGAAAGAAAAAAAAAAAAAGCTATTCATGTGACAAAAAACATTTGTACCCTTGTAATATTTTGAAACTTTAAAAATAAATATAAAAATTAAAGGAGGGAGTGATTATCGGAATTCAAAGGAGGGTCTTCTAGCGAGGCCATAAGAGGAGTTGTGACCTTTAGTCACAGGTGAGCTGGAAGATAAACGTGCTGTGCTGACCTTCTCCTCCTCCTCCCTCCTGCTGCTTTCCTGCCAGGTTTCCCATTATCCAGCCAGACTGGAAGCCACAGGGGAAGAAATATCTCTATTTAGTCCATCAGGGTCAGCTCCCTCAGGAAGAGATCAGTGTGCGGAAAGGGTGCAGAGTGCATCTGGAGAAACAAGGAGAACATTTCTGTACATTATTAAAGCCAGGAACTGAAGGCTCAGCACAGCATAGTAGAAGTGACTGTACAAAATAATGTGTATGTTTTTAATCCACCAAGTTCAGATGATAAATTAAAGTAACATCTGGACTTACCAGAATCAAGGCTCCTGAAACTTTATTGCTGAGAGTTTAATATAATTACAGTTCCCAGAATTTATTTCCCTTTTTAGATTAGATTAGATAAGAAAAGAATTACTTGAGTATTGTGAAGGTAAGGAACAAAGAAATCTTTTATCCCAATAAAGATGGAATCTAAATTTCGATGTGTAAGACAACCTTTGTATAGGTTTTAACACAACAAGAGGCATGTAATAGCAATCAAAATGAAATTGTCTTTGTCATCAAAGAGACTGGGTTTTATTCTTGGATCTGTAATTTAGTAGCTGGACATAATTATTGCCACTTGCTCTTTTGGAGCCTCAATTTCTTCATTCATTAAATACTATTCTCCATCCACAGTTTGCTTTGCAGATTAAATGAGACACAATAAAAATAAGTATGTTATACTTTGACTGACTTGTGGTTCACGTTTAACATTCATTTAAAGAAGTTAACTTTTTTTTTTTTTAATAAATGGAGGAGAGAAGAAAAGTTAGTATTTTGAAGTAATGTTGAACAAAACATAATTGAATACTCTGATCTGTATTTTAAGACAATTTGAATATTTTGATCTTAAAAAAGATAAAGACACCCTAAGAAGGATTTATTCTTCCAGAATTATGTTAAAACATTATCCACGACTAATTAAGGCCATCGTTTTGTCAGATGTCTGTACTTTTTGTTATTGAGAAGGAACAAACCCATAACCTATATTGGCATCAAGACTGATAAAGTAAGGGGAAATTTATGGGGTTGCCAAAAAGGCTCCACTCAAGACAGTTTCCGGCAATGGCAATGAGTTTTCTGAAGCAAAATCACCTAGGAAAGGAGGAGTACAAAGGGCTGTTTGCTTACCTCGAAATAACCAGAATTAATCCTTGAAGGAGGTTTGCTTTTCAGGCCAATATCAATTAATGGTTAAAGCTGTGTGTCTTACACTCTCACAAAAGCTTCGTCTTGTTATTAAAGTCCTATTTGGTAAATGAAACTAGGTAACAGGGTAAGGATTTCTATTTATTACAAGGAGACATAGGAAATGATCCAAATGTCTTTTAAAGCAAAATAAAAGTACTTTGATTGTCCTAATGGTACATGCACTACCCCAAAGCATGCCAGAATAATTCCCTGAGTCTATCAGGGAGCCTTTCTCACTTCTGCCTTTGGAACGTCTTCCCTCCCTTTGCAATGTCATACCTTTTCTTGTCAACTCTCCATCTGCTAGGGTTAGTTCCTAGTTTTCATTTATGACTTAGCCTAAGATTTAGCGTAACTAAGCTTCCCTATGAATTAAGTCTATTAGCTCTCAGCAGCACATTGTCCTATTCATTCATCTCTAATTACTTTTACTATATATTAATATTACTATTAAAATTCTTAGTAGATAGTAGTTTACATGCCATATTACTACTATCTGGCAGATAGTAGTTTATTTGCCAGATTATCTGGAAAAATGTGTGATTTAAAGGGTCTAGTTGACATATCACAGACTTGGGGGTAAAGGGAAGAAATGGTTGAGAGTAATGATTTTGCACAAAGAAGATTTACAAAACCAGAAGATTTATCACCCCAAGCCTCTTTTTGCTGAAAAAAAATCATTATCTCCAAAAGTTACTTTATAAATACTTATGGAATTGGGCTTGAACCAAGAAAGCCAGTAAGCTTTCTTAAATCATCACCCCATCTGCATAGATTACTGTTAATCCACAAAACTGACACATTACAAAAGGAGAAGAAAATAGAAGAAAATATCCATAAAAATCTATTATAAGAAAAAAACATAAATTGAGAATCTAAATGCACAACCATTAAGCATAATCATGCCCTGTACTGAATAACATGCCATTGAACAAAAATTCTCAGTTATAAAACAACACCTTACATCACAATTAAGATGAACAAAACAAAGACATAAATCTTTAGGAATGTTAAAGAGTTTAGATAGCCAAGGGATCATTGATAAACTCAAAAAAATTTTCCTTCCTTGAACGTTCTCATATTTATACTAATCTGAACTCCACCTGGGTCATTGAGCTTAATATCAATGTTTGGGCCCTGCTGCTATGTCCCGCATTTCCTCTGTCACCCAATTATACTAATTTGACTTTTAAAACATCCCCTAAGGATTTTTAAATGAACAGTGTTCATGTGTCACAATAGAATTACCACCTACTTTCTTAAAATTAACAAAAATGAACAGATTTGGTGAGAAAAATAGCTATGAGGAAGTCTTTTTTGAGAGAGAAAGAGCAGAGATAACGGAAATATTTTGATCTTACATTATTAAAGACACACGGATTAATTTGAAAATGTGAAACTTTGGTCTTTACAAAACACATGGCAGATCATTCCTAAAATTTTGTTTTACACAATATTAACAATGATTGACAACAAATGGTAACCCGGCTTTCTTCTACATCAGCAATATCTTGTAGTGAACTTTTAGTTTCAAATATGAAAAAGCACCATGAAAACATTATATCTTGTTACATTCATCTGTGCAATCATGTTTATGCCAAGAAATTTAGAGTTTTAATAGATTTTCCAATAACTCAAAATGCTAGAGGTCAAATGAATACCTCAATCTGTTAGGCCAACAGTTTGCTTTGACAAAGTTGTTGGGTTTAAAATTTTTCCTTAATGATTGGACTGGTTGATAAGAACCAGGGTAATTTGGGATATCATTGCTTCAGAGAGCACAGTTTTTAGCCTTTACTGAAAAACTAAGAGTTAAATTTTTTTTTTTTTTTTTTTTTTTTTTGTTAATTTGCTATCAAGACCAAATGTCATTTCAACCGGATCTTGCTCTGTCACTGTGGCTCGGGTGAAATGGGACAGTCATACTCACGGCCGCTTCAAACTCCTGGGCTCAAGCAATTCTCCTGCCGTAGCCTCCCAAGTTAGCTGAGACGACAGACACCTGCCACCACACCTAGCTAATTTTTCTAACTTTTAGTAGAAATAGGGTCTTGCTCTTGCTCAGGCTGATCTTGAACTCCTAAGGTCAAATGATCCTCCTGCTTTTGCCTTCCAGAGGGCTAGGTGTGAGCCACTCTGCCTAGCCTATTTTTTTGAATCTTGCTATTGCTTAAGTGTCTATAGTTTGTAGTCCCAGGTCCTCAGGAGACTGAGATGGGAAAATTGCTCGAGCCTAGGAGTTTGAAATTACAGTGAGCTACAATCATGCCATTGCACTCCAGCCTGGGCAATAAAGCAAGACCTTGTCTCTTAAAAATAAAGTAAGATAAAATAAATAAAATAAAATAAAGTAAAAAAAAAAAAAAAAAAAAAAAAAGAAATGGTAGAACGTCAAAAATCAGAACACCACACAAAAAACTTGAAGTTTTATCCCTCAGAAAATAGTCTTCTATTATGACTTCCAAATAAACAATTCTGGAATCAGTACTCCCTGGAGAAAGGCTCAGGAAACTAGTCTCACTATATTGCAGTAGGATGATTTAGGGAGAAGAATAAAATGAAATGTTCAGAAAGTATTTAGAGACTAGGAGAGTATTTAAAAAAAAAAATTATTATGAAGCCACATGCACACAAAGACACAAGTTTAAAATCTCGTGATTAGAGAATATAATTTTCACATAATATTAAGACATATGCTGTAGTATTCTGAAGCAGTCGTCTGTCATTTACAGGGCTGGGTACATTCTCTGAGGCATTAGGTAGAGAAATGTCCCCAAGTAGTAGGGCGAGTCCCATGTTCCACTCAACACCCTGCTTTTTGTAGGAAATAAAATAAAAGTGTTTAAGTTTTTTTTTTTTAAATGTGAATGGACATTATCTCATGAATGTTCTTATGGAACACAATACCTTACATAATCATAGTGATGTTTTCTATTTCAAATGATTTTTTTAACAAGGTGCTGCCAATTCTGAGCATCTGCATTCTATTATTAGCATAAACATTTTTAATACTGACATTTTAATTCTCTTAATTCCTTTTTCAGATAAATGAGGACTATTTTAGAAGGATTGATGTGTAGACTTTGTAACATGTCCTACTGTCTAGGCTTTATTAATTCATCCACTAAACTTGCTTTAGTAACTGTTTCAATATGTAAAAGCCAATTGTCATCCTACAAACAGGCAAACACATTCTTGACTTGAAAAGTAGTCCAACGCTTGCACTGGGTAATTAATGCTTTCAATTCAATATTTAAATAAACATGACACAATCTTGTCAACTTAAAAACATAAAACCAAATTTTATGCATTTTTAATCTTCTTATCAATAATATTCTTTCTAACTGTAGACAATGTGAGTAATGCAGGATTTAAGAAGACAAAAATAATCTGTAATCCCTATTTTATCATTACAATTTTCTTAGGATTAGTATTTGAGAAAATGTAAATGTTTTATTAATGTTTTATCCATTGTTAAAATATGCATTTTTTTATATAAATAAACTCAGGGATAAAGGAGCATTTCAAAGATGTCTTTCTGGGTTTTATTTGATTAAGCTTTTTAAATGATTTATTTTTTTCTGAGAATTATTCAATGTTTGTAATTTTCTGTTTATATGTTGGAGTTTAATGGACATAATTGTATCTATTTATTTATTTTTTAAAAAATAATTGACAGAATTTTTTTTTGAGACTGAGTCTCAGGTTGTTGCCCCGGGTAGGGTACTGTGGCCTCTTAGCTCACATTGGCTGTGGTTCTCAACCTTCCTAATGCCGTGGCCCTTTACTACAGTTCCTGTGGGTTGTGACCCACAGGTTAAGAACCATTGGCTCACAGCAACCTCCCACTCGGGCTCAAGTGATCCTCTTGCCTCATTTTTTCTATTTTTAGTAGAGATGGGGTCTTACCTTTGCTCAGGCTGGTCTTGAACTTGTGAGCTCAAGCAATCCACCTGCTTGGGCTTCCCAGAGTGCTAGAATTACAGGCATGAGCCATCGCACCCGACCTCATTAACAGACATTTTTAAAGTACTAAGAAACACAGATTGTACTTGGCCAAATTTCATTACAAAAATAAAATATTGTATAATCAAAATTGTAACTAACTGGTTTATTCCTAAATTAAAATTACAATATTGTAAAATTTTTGTTAATCAAGACAGTATTTTTTATCTCTCATGAAGTAGCCAATGTCTTTTCTTACATCATTGCTATTTTAAAAGTTGAATTGTTTTTTATATGGTCACTATATGTTTTCAACAGCTAATCTTTTCTGTTGAATTTCTCTATATTAAATGACCTGATGACCATTTTAAGAAATCAATAAGTAGGGCGGTACCTGTTGCTCAAAGGAGTAGGGCGCCAGCCCAATATGCCAGAGGTGGCAGGTTCAAACCCAGCCCCGGCCAAAAACTGCAAAAAAAAAAAAAAAAAATCAATAACTAAAAGCAATTGCATATAATTTTGATAGACAGTGGTATGCATTTCACAGCAAAATAAATGCATCAATCTGTGTTTAGTTTTTTATCTAAAATTCTAACATTACTGGTGTTATAGTAAATAACATAATTCAAATAGGTATATTTCAGAAAGGACATTAATAATTATTCTGTCATAGAGCTAGATCACATAGAGAAACAAAACCATATACTCATATATACATACATACAAACAAAAATACGTATATAGATGAACATGCACATATACAAATATTTACACATACATAGAGATATACATGTAAGTATTCATATTTATCCAAAGATCCATGAAATAATGTGAAATTTAAACAAAGTGAAAGGCAAGAGTGCACAGAAACCATATGAAAAAAAGGATAATGGAAATAAGAAACTTTCAAGTACATACATTGATTTGAGTAGATCCAAAATTACAATTAACTGTATGATTTTATGCTCTTTAGAGTCACGAAAACATTTCATATTACATTCTTTTTGTTACAGGTCATTCTTTGTAAGAGTAATTCAGAATGTATTACTATTATTATTGGTAACACTATGAGATTATCTTGATGGATCACTAGATAAGTCTCAATAATAATTCTGCAAATGTTTTAAGTTCTTAGGGCAGAATCTGTTTCTCTTCTTTCATTCTTTCATTTCCTGCAATTAGCACTGATCTTGCATAAGCTGGTACAAGAGTGGGGTAAATTACTGAACACTTACAGATTGGAGGTGAAAAGCCTTGCTTTGAAGACCAGGATTAAAGGAGATTTTATAAAATAGGGAAGAAATAAATGAAGCAGAATGTTACAAAAAATAATCCACAGTTGTTGATAAATTTGGTTTGTGTATTAATTATTAGAATACATTTTTGGATAAATGTTGTATTTAGTCATTTTCTTAGAGACTTTTTAACATGGTCATGTTTATTGCTATAAAAATGTAAAAAAATGCAGAGGGCAATATCTAGGATTTGTTTCCTTTGTAAATTTCCCATTAAATATGGTCTTTTGTTCATGAAATGCTTCTAATCTCATCTCCAAAATTTGTTTGTCCAAACTCTAATTGTTCCTGTTTGAAATTTAAACAAAGTGACAGGCAAGAGTGTACAGAAACCATATTAAAAAGGGGGAACGGAAATAAGAAACTTTCAAGTACTTACATTGATTTGAGTAGATCCAAATTACAATTAAATGTATGACTTTATGCTCTTTAGAATTATGAAAACATTTCATGTTGCATTCTTTTTCTTACAAGTCATTCTCTGTAAGAGTAATTCAGAATGTATTACTATTATTATTGGTAACACTATGTTTTAAGTTCTTAGGGCAGAATCTGTTTCTCTTCTTTCATTCTTTTATTTCCTGCAATTAGCACTGATCTTGGCAATACTGTTTATATGCCCTGAAGCACTTGCCTTCTGTCCTCAGCCTTCATTGAATATTTCAGTTTTTTACTTTATATGCAGAGAAGAATTATATTTAGAATCATCCTGACTGATGATAATAAATACAAGCCACAATATTGAGTTTATATGTATCAAGTATAAATAACATGTTTTTTTGATTAATCATTTTTCTAAAATTATATACTAAATAACTTGCTATTTAAGTGATTTTAGTCTTGCAAGACACATGAAACATGATATAAAATAAATTGTACCAGATAAATTTATTTAGTTGAAAGCCTTCCCCGAAAGCTTAATTCATGGGAATTATATTAGTCCTATAGATTTCTATTACTTTTTAAAAGAAATTACCAATAAAATATAATTGCAAAATGTAACTATGAATCTAACTATTCCACTTTTATTATTTTGAAAAATAATATTCCACTTCTCTTAGAAATCTTAGTCTAATACTATGACAAAGGTAATAATTACAATGAATTAATATAAAGCTATATATGTTTTGTTTAAAAATCATGATTTAGTTTAAAATATTTAAGTTGTTTATGATAATTATGGTCTTTGTATTTTTCAAGATGTTATAATCACAAAAGCTCAGTGATCAGTTTTATACTACTTATATATGAGAAATACTCATTTAATAAGTACCCTTGAATCACTTCCTATATTCCAGGAATACTTTTAATTGCTGAGGATACATCAGTGAGCAAATCAGAAAAAAGTAATTGCCTCCTTTTTTATATTCTAGGGAAGATTTTTCTGTTTATAAACTAAATCTCCAAGTTTAAAAAGAAAATTAATAACTTTATAATATATGTAATATCACATTGATATTTTATATATAAATATAATATCATTGATAGATATGGAGAATATGCCTTATTTTAATAGATCCTATGTGGCAATATCCATGTTACTTTATTTCACTTAATCCTAAGAACAGTCCTTTCTAGAAAATACTATTTTCATCCTCATTTTGCTGGATACAAAACTTAAGCTTAGAGATTTAAGTCACATAACCGTGACGGTGGCACAGATTCCAGCTCAAGCAGTTGGGCCTGAGAATAATTACTCCTTAAATAACTTGCTATGAATACAACTCCTTTGAGAAAATAATATAATATTTATACACAGATCTTTTAATACTTTGCATAGACATTTTTAACAGTAAAAATGAGACAATTCAACATTTCTGGGGATATCAACTTTATCAAAAAAGTTATTGAAAGAAATTGAAGAAGGGAAGACGTTTCATAGTTCACAAACAGTAGGGGGTGTGACTAGGTCCAAACTTGGTTGAAAACATACAGTCTATGTTGCCTAATGTTTATGTCAAGGATCGATGGACCACATATTAGATAGTGGTCCCACAAGATTATAAAACTATATTTTTACTGTACCTTTTTGTGTTTGGATGTACACACAAATACTAGCCATTCTATTACAGCTGCCTACAGTGTTCAGTACAGTAGCATGCTGTGCAGGTTTGTATAACCTAGGAGCAATATACTAAGCCACATAGCCTGTGAATAGAGCAGGCTACACTAGCAGGCATCCTCAAACTTTTTAAACAGGGGGCCAATTCACTGTCCCTCAGACAGTTGGAGGGCCGGACTATAGTTTTAAGAAAAGACTATGAACAAATTCCTATGCAAACTGCACATATCTTATTTTGAAGTAAACAAACAAAATGGGAACAAATACAATCACACTGCCTTATGTGGCCCGCAGGCCGAGGTTTGAGGACCCCTGCTAAGTTTACTCTATAATGTTCAACAAAAGGCAACATTACCTACCAACGTATTTCTCAGAATACATTGCTATCATTGGGCAGTGCATGATTAGAAATAAGAAATTACTGGACAAATTGTGCAGTGAATTTACTGATTTTGAGAATAGTAGGTTATTTGCTGTATTAGTTTCCTGCTGATGCTATAACAACCTACCTTAGATTTAGTGAGTTACAACAACATAAATTTATTTTCTTATAATTCTGTAGGTCAGAAGTCTCAAATGGATCAATGGGGCTATGTTCCCTTTGAAAACTATAGGAAAGAATCCATTTTATTGAATTTTCAGCTTTTCAAGTCTCTCTGCATTAACTACTTGGCTCATAATTCTCTGGATCCATCATCAAAACAAATCAATACATTTCCAGAAGTATATGCTTTGTTTATAAATTCTACCAAACAATTATAAAAGAATAAATACCAGTCCTTCTTAAAATGTTCCAAAAAATGAGAGTGAATTTTTAAGCTCTTTCTCTGCATTCAGTACTACCTAGATAATAAAGGTAGACAAAAATGCTATAATACTGTAAAGTGGTCCAATATCGACTATGAATATGAATGTAAATATCCTCAAAAAATATTACCAAATCAAGTCAAGTATCTTCTTAAAAATATTATATACTATGAAACAGTGAAATTTATCCCAGAAATTCAAGACAGATTTAACATCTGAAAATCAATGAACACAAGATATCACATTTATAAAACAAAGGTAAAACTGATTATTAGACTGGATATAATTTCCTGATAAAAACCCTCAATAAATTAGCAATAGATGGAAACTTTCTCATCATGTAAGAGGACCATATGAAAAGAACTATAGCTAATATTATACTCAGTGATAAAGAAATGTGGAAGAAGACAGGATGCCCACTTTCATTGGTAGCTTTGGACAGAACAGTGAGAAAGAAGAAATTATAAAGAGCATGCAGAAATTCTACCTGGAAGAAAAAGATTTTTTTTTTTTTTTGCTGTTTTTGTCCAGGGCTGGGTTTGAACCCACCACCTCCAGCATATGGGGCCAGCGTCCTAGTCCTTTGAGCCACAGGCACCTCCCAGAAAAAAGAATCTTTTTATCATAAGGACATTTGCAGTAGACTGTTCATTGCAGCTCAATTTATAATCGCCAAAATATGGAAACAATTTAAATGCCCACCAACCCAGGAATGGATTAACATTCTATAGTATATGTATACCATGTATACTATTCAGCCATTAAGAAAAGATGAAGACTTTACATCTTTTGTATTAAACTGGTTGGTGGTAGAACACATTCTTCTTAGTAAAGGATCACAAGAATGGAGAAGCAATGTACTCAATTTTATGAAGCCAGTCAATGATCTAATACAAGGTGAGGTGAAGGGAAATGAGGGATGGGGAGAGGGGGAGAAGGAGAGAATGGAGGGGTCATGGTGTATGGCACACCTCTTGGGGGCAGGACACAATTACAAGATGTACTTTACCCAACAAATGCAATTAATGTACACTCAATGAATCCCAAACAGTACAAAAAATCATGCAAATTAGAAAAGAAAGAATAAATTATATTCACAAACATTATGATCTTACATATAAAAAATCCTAAATAGGCCACAAAAAAACTATTGGCACTATAAACAAATTCAACAAAATTCAGAACACAAACTCAACACCCAAAATCAGTTTTATTTCTATGCAACAGCAATGGAAAATAAAAAAAAAAAGGCATTAGGAAAATAATTCCAAATCAAGATAATAAAGTACTTGGGAATAAATTTAAGAAGCTGGCAGACATACACTGAAAACTGAAAAACATAGGTGAAAAAGCTAAAAGAGATCCAACTACATGTGATGACCTTCTATATTCATGTTTTACAAGAGTTAATATTGTTAAGATGGGGCAGTGCCTGTAACTCAAAGGAGTAGGGCACTGACCCCATATACCAGAGGTGGCAGGATCAAACCCAGCCCCAGCCAAAAACTGCAAAATTGAAACAATTTTATATATATATATATATATATATGTGTGTGTATATATATACACACACACACACACACACACACACACACACATATATAGTTAAGATGACAATACTCCCTCAAATAATCTATGTATTGAATGCAATCTCTATTAAAATCCCAGTGACTATTGGTCAATAATGAAAATGATAATCCTCAAAATTGTAGGAACTCAATATGCAAAATGATCTCAAAAAAAGAATAAAGTCGAACGGCTCACCCTTTCCATTTCAGAACCTACTACAAAGATACAGTAATCTAAACAGTGTGGTACTGGCATAAGGATATAGCTCAGTGGGATAGAATTCAGAGTCCAGAAATGAATACATTCATTATTTTACTATTAGAAAATACTTATTTTTTAAAATATATCTATAATCAATTGATTTTCAACAAAGAGCTACTAGGAAAGAATAGTCTCTTAACAAACGGTGTTGGGACAACTAGAGATTCACAAACAAAAGAATGAAATTATAATTGTATCTCACAGCACATATAAAAATTAATTCACAAAGGATAGAGTAAGTATAAGAGCTGAAACAAGAAAACTCTCAAAAGACAATACTGGAGTAAATTTTCATGATCTTAGATTTGGCAATTGTGTCTTAAATGTGGGAATAAAATTATACATAATAAAAGAAAGGTAAATTGAACTTTGTTGAAATTTTTAAAAATTACATTAAAGGATACTATTAATAGATGAAAAGACAACCTACAGAATGGCAAAATATTAGTACATCTTACACCCGATGGAGTCTTATAAGCAGAATATATAAAAGATTCAACAACAAACAAGTAAACATTCAATAAAAATGAAAAAAGTTTTTCAGTAGCTATTTCTCCAAAGAAGATATACAAATGACCAACAAACACATGCTTCTCAATGTCATTAATTGAAAGAGAAATGCAAATCAAAACCACTATGAAATACCACTGCATACTCACTAAAATATCTATAACAATATAATTTTAAAATATTAATGGAGGACAAGGATTTTGAAAAATTGAAACCTTCATACATTGCCTGAGGGACTTTTTCCAGTTCAAGGTGACTTCTTTTCCTGATTGTTTCTTCCTTACCTATAATAAAACTGCAGATATAGAAATGAACTAAAAAATTGGAATTAAGAAAAAATCAGGCTTTAGAGGTAAATAGTGTCCTATAGAAAGTAATCAGGAAATTGAAGACCCAAATAGTTCCCATTCTTGCAAGGAAAATAGCAACAACAAACAACCTAAGGTTGTTCTTGATGCCATACATGTTCACAGCTCTATTCTGCATATTCTGCTGGAAGCTACATTTTTAGTCTTTCTTTTTTTCCTAGTTAACTGTCAGGTATAGAAGCTTGAGTTAATTTTAAGGGTCCCTTCCCAGGGGCAGAGTATTTTAAGACCTATGAAACTGGTGGCCATCAAATGGGGAAAAAATAAACTTAAAAGAAGCAAGGAATAAAAAGGCAGAACACACAGAACAGAATTTTCAAAGGTGGGTACAGGGGTTCATTGCTAGTTTATGGGGCATCGGCAAATGACCCTGAATGCTTCTTCTACCCAGCATTTATTGAAGGCTATTTTCTTATTTAGCCCAGGGGAGTAGACTGAGGAAGGGAACAAAAACCCATCAGCAGTTTCTCTGAGTAAGCATGTTAGTTCTTATTCTGTCTATAATCATTAACTTGAAGTGTTTGGGCAGCCTTGAGAATCTGGAACCTGAGTCTTGTGTGGAGACAGCCTCCTGTTTGTGGCCATGCACAT
Organism: Loris lydekkerianus; assembly: GCA_963574355.1. Lineage (NCBI taxonomy): Eukaryota > Metazoa > Chordata > Mammalia > Primates > Lorisidae > Loris > Loris lydekkerianus. Next base: position 34,400 of record CAUYPK010132562.1, read on the forward strand.
AGATTCATTGGGGGAGGTTAGACCCCTCTAGTTTCTCTGTGGAGCAGATGTGATGGTGTGTCAGTTTTTTGAAGAATAGGTGAAAAAGAGGAATTTTCCTCTTATCTCCACCTGGAGGCATTTCCCTCCATGTTTAGGGTACAAGCTCTCCTGCCCATATCTCAGGCTGTTTCTTTGATCTCTGCCCTGGCCATTACATACGGCCCCACAATGGATAGTTGCTTTGACTATTGACAGGGCAGGGTTTGGCCTGGTTAATGCTTCTTCTTAGGCCTTGCAGGCAGCTTCTTCTATGTCCATTGTTTTTCAGAGTGCCTACAGATCACAGCAGGGGTGTTTGTAAGCTGTATCCCTTACAGTCCAGGCCTCCAGTAAAAGCAGAATTACTTGCCCAGACAAGTAATTCAACTGTTAGTTTAAAGTTTAAAAGTAAACTAGTAAATTGTTTTTATTCCACCTTGCTCAGCTTATTTCCCTGTTTTTTCCCTTCTCTGGGGGTGTTTTCTCTTACGAGAGTGGGGTCTTCAGTTCCCATTCTCCCTGCATTAATCATACTTCTCAACCACACACATTATTGCTATCAGCACAAGGCATTTTAGGTTTTAGAAATTTGCTTGCACACTTATTTCCTTTCATCCTCATTTTCACTGTTTTGTTAAAATCCTTTAATTTGCATACATTCCTATAGAAAATGTATTATAATATTTTTCATCAATATTTTTAATGTGCATACATTGTGCTATCTTATAGATTACATTATGCTTCAATTACATTTTGAAATCCATCATCTTTCCATGTGTATCTCTTGCATGGTAGTCCATTGTACCATCCACCACTTTCTACAAGCCCATGGATTCAAGGATAGACATGCAGGTTGTTTCAGTTCCCTACTAACAAAAAAGTATACATTGACTATGCTTGTATGTGTCCCTTTATAGCCATGGTGATCAATGCTTTGGGTTGTTCATCAATACCTAGCAAAAGAACTAAAAGTGCATGGCATAAGCATGAATGATATCTAACTTTGTTAACTACCAAACAATATTGAAGATTTTCACCATTATCCACTCCTGTCAGCTGGACATGTAGGTCCTACTAGTTTCATGTCCTTTCCAAACATTGTCTAATATTTGTACTTTACCATTGTATGTTTTATATTTACACTGTGGAATATTTTGACTTCTTATGAACAGAATCTCTTCACATGTTTTATTTCCTGTTACATTTCCTATTGTGAATAATTTCCATTAATGTAGTTGCCTGTTTCTATGACAATGAGTTAGCGAGTGAGTGTGTGTTTGTGAATTTTTTTTTTTTTTTTTTTTTTCAGGTTTTGGCCGGGGCTGGGTTTGAACCCACCACCTCTGGCATATGGGGCCAGTGCCCTACTCCTTTGAGTCATAGGCACTGCCTGTGTTTGTGAATTTTGAGAGAAAAAGAGAACAAGAGAAAATGTGAATGTCACTACCTTTGCCATAAATAATTAACATTACATTATGTTTACTATTATAGATAATTCAAATGCAATAAAGTCCAAATCCCGTTGGGAAAAACAAAAGCAATAGGTTTTTTCTTTCTTTTTTTTTTTTGAGATGTACAATTTTTAGATATGCATGATTTATACTAATATTTGAAGATAGTATATAGTTTCATGCTCTATGAGTCGAAGAACAGTGATTGATAGAGGTCAGTGGTAAAGAGGTACATCATTACACCCTGAGTTGGTCATGGAAAGAATCCTGGAAGAGACAAAGTGTATGCCTAAGTTGATATAAATTGAATAACTAAAGAGTTCAAAGTATTGCTGTTTAAAGGTAAAACAGAAAAATCCCATGCTAATTCTCTACTTTTCCCTCTTCTTACTTCTACTCAAGCTGTTATTTCCAATTAATCTTTACCTCTGTAGGCAAATCCTAGTTAAGTTATATTATCAAAATTTAAGGTGATCAGTTTTCAAAAGCATTTTTAGTAGCAGAGCTATTCTTCAAGGAAAATTGCATGTATAAATCAAACAATACATGTGTGCATGCATGCATCTGCATATGTAACCCCACGTACACACACAAACACACAGATCAAAATAGTTCCACTTTCAATGAATGGGGTGGGGTCAGCATATCTATTATTCTGCAACTACCCTGCTGTTCTCTCCCCTGAGGGGCATCCTGGTACATTTCTAGGAACATAAGCAACCAGTCAAAATGCCTTAAAGTCTTGCAATAGTAATATAATATATACTTTACTATTTAATAGATAGCCCAGTATAGTTTACATCCAAAACATCAAATTTAATAAAAAACTATAAGGAAACAGAGCTTCATAACTTGCCAAAACTCTGTGATTGCATACCAAATAATCTTTTTGTGTGTGGTTTTATTAATAGAATGTGTTTTATTAATGGTGGTTTAGCAGAGTGGGGTCCATGCAAGCCAATCTTTGCTATCATCACCGAACAAACCAGGCATTTTTATGAACAAACCAGGCATTTTATTATGTTAAGTATGAAAGAAGGCTTTCTATACTCAGTATGGATATTAACTTCGAACGATGTAGGAAAAGTTAAGGATTGCATTTTTCAGAATTAATGATACATTTGTACTTTCCGAATGAAAGCTAAAACAAAGTAATTCTCCTTGTCCTGTTCTTTTTACTTTTCTTATCCCCACCTAAGCTGTTGGTCCTTCACATTTCCTATTCCTCTGCTTTTTCAAATCTAATCCCTCCTTCAAATTCCCTCCTGCTCCTCCTTACTCATAACTTAAAATATTCATCTGAACCACCTTTAGCAAAATACTTCTTTTCATTAAATGCTTTATGTCTTGTTCAGTCTTCAAAATTCTAGCCATTTTCTATTTATTTCTTCTACTGACTATCATAAATATCCCGATTTTTGTTGAATTTGTCAACATTGTGGAGCAAAAATTGCCTTCAATGAACTAAATGTGCATTGGTTTACTAAACATTCGGATCTGTGATATACACTATGATTTAAGTTACTAAGTAAAAACTCTGAAAGATTTTCCTACTTAAAAATGTATCCCTTACTCTACATAATATTTTAAATTAATAATTCTTAACAATGTGGATTCCTGTTCATTCCTTAGCTTAAAAGAAATGAACCTCTCAGATCTACCTCTAGGAATGTCTTTATGAGGGCACACTCATCAGGTGTATATGAAGAAAACCACAACACTATTGTGACAAATTCAACCAGTAGATGGCAGTATCACTTAGCAAAAACTGAGGTTCTCTATACTTTTTCAGGATTTTGTACAATAATCAGACTACCCTATAAATTCCCCAATACTATGAGGTGACAAAGTTCTTGCTTAGACACAATCAATCAAAATTTAGACATAATTTCTTGTATCAAAGTTAGGATAAAATTTTAATATAATTTTTTATACATTGGACTTTTATACTTCTAGCTTATTGCCACATTTTGTTTTCATTTTAAATACATATAATTTTGGAATAGTTCTATAAGTTTTCTCCAAATATTTAATTTTATATTGTCTCATAATTTTCATTTTGAAAATAATGTTCTCAAATTTAGAAAAACTATGGTCAAACTGGTTTATAAAATTATAAATGCTGGACACTACTTTATAGGATGTCTATAACGTTCGAACTATTTCAAACTATTAAAGTATTACAAGTTCAAACTATTTCAAACATATTTTTATATATTTAAAAACAATTAAACTATTAAAATAGTTCAATATTTTAAATTGCACAGTATATATCCTCAAAAACATGAGACCTCTCACAGTTTGTATATATTGTAAAGATAAGTTACTATGTTTTTATTTTTCTTTTTGGTTAACTTGTTTGCTCAAATAGTAATATGCATAGTCTTGAGGATTTGTATTTTTTACTGGCACTGTAATGCATTTTGTACTATAATTTATCTTACTTTGTTAAGTAGCAGGTGGGGATTAATATAATTTCATGAGATTAAATGCTAAAAATAATGGAGATTATTTTATAAAAATCACTACAGATAACCATAAGTCTACATTATAACATTTGGTCTACCAACATTACTTTAATTCTTGCAATATAATATTTAAGAATGATTGGTGCCTATGGCTCAAAGGAGTAGGGTGCTGGTCCCATATGCTGGAGGTGGTGGGTTCAAACTCAGCCCCGGCCAAAAAAAAAACAAATCAAAGAATGATTGAACAGAACAAATAAAGCTTCTGATAATGGGTTTGAAATTGAATTTATAGACACTCAAAAGATGTAAATTAACATTTTTGGTGGTTATTTCACTTGTTCTATTTCTCTGGTGTCCTAAAAGCAATTCATTGCATAGTAACTGTTTTTACATCATTATCTCGTCATTTGTAATGAAGTACAAACAAATATAATACTTGTATAAAATATGTCATCAACTAGAAGTGATACATATAGTATACACTTAGAAATAAAAATAGGAATATGACCATAGTGAATTGCATCGTTCTAATAAGTGTGGTGAGTCAGTTGCTTAATGAAAATGAATTATATTGAGTAAAGCTCCATTTACTGGAATAAATGAATGATGTTCTAAATTCTGTAGAAAGTGACTGGAGTGTGTCACACAAGCATCCAAAGAAAACAGGTGGTGATCTCAGATTTCCCAGGAGAGGATTACAATCATGTTGCAATTCTGGATCTCTCCTGTGTAAGAGCAAACACGGATTGTTCTTTAAAGTCACGCTCTGCTGGTGTTCTGGTTGCTGCAGACACTGTCTTTTCAGGGGATGTCTCCTTTACAGGCAGATAAATTCATCCTTTTGCCAAGGACATTCATAATTGTCAGAGCCTTTGCTGTTTTCTTTGACTGGGGGGAATCAACTGTTTAACTAAACAGTGAGAAAATGCTCATACGTTTCTTCTTTCTTACACTCACTGTAGCTTTCTTTCATGCTTTATGAAATGCTCCCCTGCTAATCAAAGCCAAACAGTGCATAATGGACTTTCATGAAAGCTGTAATGCATTTATTCCAAGCACAAAGGATTTGGGCAGCCTGTGATTTAATCTTTGCCATTTGTTTTTCCTTATCAAGTGATTGGCAGAGGAGGCAGGCACAATCCATTTTTCTGATTAATACACTGCCATGCACTTTGATTTCCTCCACATGAGGGTCATAAGGACTAGGTGGTGCCATGAAAGAAAAGACATGTTCTTGCAAGGGAAAATGCCAGATGCATTCTGTTTCGTGAAGATAGCTAAGGCTATGAGGTTCGATGGAAGAATCAGAGGCTTTGGAGTCAGAGAGGCCCAGGGTAAGTTCAGCTTTCCAATTTACTTGCCTTAAACAAGTGCTTTCTTTCCTACCCAGTATCAGGCACTTTATCCATCCTGCTACAGGGGTGGCGAACAAGTTCGACTACGCGCTCGGAGATCGCTCCTCAGAGGTCCCTCCTCAGAAGCAGCATAACAAAATCCAAACTTGGCAAAGAGCCACAGTATACAAAATAATGATAAGAGGCAAAGAGCTGAAATTC